>PVJH01022217.1:0-37056 GCA_004026705.1 Nesogale talazaci | reverse complement strand
TTAGTTTATAGACATATGATACAATAAACTTCTGCTCTTTAAAAGTACCCACTTGTAGTATTTTATTATTGCAGCAGTAGGAAACTAAGACACAGTAGATTTCAATAGTAAGTTACATTGATATCATTAATTCTGTGATAAAATGTAATAAGACATACACTTTACCTTTATTGATTCATGATGTTGATATGAACAAACAAATTTGGGGGCATTCTAAAAGATGTTTTTACCAATACTCTTCAGTAGAGTATGGTCACAGATAATAGCAAAAATTGAAAGTAGTCTTAAATTAAAAGAGACTAAGAATAAATGCAACTAAATGCAAAGCGGTCCTTTGTATTAGCTAGATATTAGAATACACGCACACACACACACACACACACACACACACACCTGGAATGACATTAGTAGAAAAACAGGAAATCCAATAATCTGTACTTTA
Source organism: Nesogale talazaci (assembly GCA_004026705.1). Lineage (NCBI taxonomy): Eukaryota > Metazoa > Chordata > Mammalia > Afrosoricida > Tenrecidae > Nesogale > Nesogale talazaci. Next base: position 36,614 of record PVJH01022217.1, on the reverse strand, counting down.
GATGATAATTAGGATGACTCAGCATTCTGGATTGTCCTGGGATGTGGAACTTTCCGTGTTAAAACTGATGGCTAATAGCATGGGAGAGATGTTAATTTCTCAGTTGTGACTAATGCACCAAGGTTGTATAAGATGTCAAAATTAAGGGAAGCTTGGTGAAGGAACACCCAGTACTATCCTACTAACTCATCTATGAATCTAAAAATATTTCAAGATACAAAGTTTAAAATAAAAATATTGAGCTAATAAAAATAGTGAGAAGGAGGAGAAAGGTAAGAAGAAACAAGTATATTAATATTCCCACTTTTAATGGAAAAAAGATACTAAATGTAGCCAATTCAGGAGGGAACCAGAGACTGGAAAGCTAGCTGGATGATCATTGTCCACCCAGGCTGTGCAGGTGGATGTCTCTGCTCTCTCAACCTTTTATTTCCCCAAAGTCATGCTTTCTCTGCACACAGGGCCCACCTATATCTTCATCCCATGCTCAGCACTAATTCAGGAGTCTCTCTGAGTCCTATTTCATATCCCAAGTTAAGCCAATTCTGGTTTTGTATCCACCTCTGATCCAGTCAGGCACAGCCCAGGACCTTGCTCTTAGCAGTCTAAGGAAGTGGGTGTGAGGGTAGTTCATTAATGCTTATAGTGGGAAAAACTGAAGAGGAAATAACAGTAATGATAATGATGAAAAAGCAATGTTATTAAGCATTTTAATGTTGCTGCCTGACCAAAAATATGCTATTTTTTAATAGTGGCATAAACTCATTAAGGCTCACCATAAAGACCAACAGTTATCATGATTCTCTGTCTGACTCACATGCAAACCAACCTGAGACACATGCTACTGTGTCTCCACTCCAGATGACAGTCTCTCTGCTCCCAAGTGGCAAAAAAAATTAGTGATATGCTTACATGACTTAAGGGTGTTTAATGAGTACGCAAGGTTGGGTTGGTCTACAGAAACAAAACCAGTGGTACTCATATATGTAAAGCAACGAGTTTTCTAGAAGTAATTCAAGAAGTAATTTTTTATTTTTTTATTATTTTTATTTTGTGTGTGTGGGCATCACCGCCCCCTGGTGGGAGTAGGAGGCCTAGCTTTGCTCCTGGAGAGCTGCTGCTGGATTTGAACCACCAACCCCGTGGGCCACAGTCCAGCACACAGTAACTATGCCACCGGGGCTTAGCCCAAGAAGTAACTTTTTGAAGAAGTAATTTTATATCAAGAAGACATATCAATCCAGTTCAACTCAACTCTGTAAGTTCAAAACAAGCCCAGGCCATCTTGAGACTCAAGTATCTGTAGGCTGTTGAACCCAAGAGATGGAGTAGAATACAGGAAGTTCATAGGCCTCATGTCTGTGGAAATATGGCGAGGTGCTGACATCTCTCACGGGTGGGAAGCCCATATGGAGTGGTCCCTGGAAGCAGGCAGAGACCTAGCAACTAGGAATGTGAAGGGGGAGAGAGAGAGAGAGAGAGAGAGAGAGAGAGAGAGAGAGAGAATTTCCTTTAAGACCACACTCTTGCTGCCACGACCACCAGAGGGCAGTGATGCCAAAAGAAGAAGAAGGAGAAGGAGAAGGAGAAGAAGGAAAAGAAGAAGAAGACCACACTCCTTAGGAAGTATAATCAGGGTGATTGACAGGTTATACTCCAACCTATACTTTCATGCAAATTCAAGTTGGCATGAAATCTAACTGCCTCAATGAGGTTCCATTCATTAAGCAAAGTTCCTAAACTGCAAAAAGTTAATATCTCAGCTGCTAACTAGACAACTAGAGATACAAATAACCTAAAGCAGTCAACTCAGAAAAAAAAAAGTCTTGGCAATATGCTTTTAAAAAATCAGCCATTGGAAGCCCAGAGAGCACAGTTCTGGTGCACACATGGTCACTCCGAGTCAGAGTTGACTAGATAGTTTTAAACTTAGAAACCCTTCATTTCTTGTCTGCACATTAATTTTTCTTTCACCTCTCACTCATTCATCAAAACATTCCCAAATGACACAAAATCTTACAGTCTTGCCTAAGAACACAATGCAATACAAATAGAAAAAGGGGCGGGGGCAAGCAACTCAGGATTGTTGGCCAGCAGGCTGTGCCACAGCACCTACTAAAAGGAGCATTCATCAGCTGAAATGCAAATGTGTAAATTAAATGATGCAGGGCTTCTTCTTTTCCTTACATATTTTAGTGGATAAGCCTAATTCTATCAAACTTTTATGTGTTCATTTTTAAAAGTTAAACAGATTTATATGAAGATATAATTAATTCCTTTGTCCTACTTACCCCTCCATCCAGTCATTATGTACCTTCTTGTGGGTTCCAAATCCTAGTGGCCATACACAAAAGAAGAAATCCCACTACCTGGATTTATGTTATTCTAAAAACCTTTGTTATGCACAATCCCATTGTTATAGTCACTGTTCAATCCATCTTGTTGAGGTTCTTTCATTTTTCCAATTAAACTCTACTGAGAGGTATTTTTTTAATCCTTTTATTGGGGGCTCATACAATTCTTATCACAATCCATACAGAAGTCCATTTTGTGTTAAGCACATCTTTACATCCACTGCCCTCAACATTCTCATAACATTTGCTTTCTACCTAAGCTCTTGGCATCGGCTCCTCATTTTTCCCCTCCCTCCCCACATCCCCCCTCTCATAAACTCTTGATAATTTATAACTTATTATTACTTTGTTATATCTTACACTGTCTGGTGTCTCCTTTCACCCACTTCCCTGTTGTCGGACCATAGGGAGGTGCTTATATGTAAATCTTTATAATTGATTCCCCCTTCCTACCTTCGCCTCTCCCTCCACCCCCATCCCCCAGTATTGCCACTCTCATCACTGGTCCTGAAGGGATCATTTACCCTGGATTCCCTATGTTTCTGGCTCCTACATATGCCAGTGTGTATCCTCTGATCTAGCTGGATTTGTAAGATAGAGTTGGGATCATGACAGTGAGAAGGAGGAAGCATTAAAGAACTAGAGGAAAATTGTATGTTTCATCATTGCTATACTACACCCTAACTAATTTGTCTCCTCCCTGCAACCCCTCTGTAAGGAAAAGTCCATTACCTAAGATGGACTTTGGATCCCCAAACTGTACTCCCCCTCATTTACACTAATAAAACTTTTAGTTCCTTGATGCCTGATACCTGATGCCTTTGGCACCTCCTGTTCACACAGACTGGTGTGCTTCTTCCATGTGGACATTGTTGTTTCTAAGCTATCTGATCACTTGTTTATCTTCAAGTCTTTAAGACTCCAAATGCTATATCGTTTGATAGCCAGGCACCATTAGCTTTCTTCACCACATTTACTTATGCACACATTTGTCTTCAGTGATTCCAATGGGAAGATGGACACACTATGATCTGATTTTATGTTCTTTCATGTCTGATTCTTTATCCCTTTGATTCCTCATAGCAGCACAAGCTTGTGTGCTTCTTCCATGTGGGCTTTGTTCCTTCTGAGCTAGATGGTCGCTTGTTTACCTTCAAGCCATTAAGACCCCAGATGCTAAAAGAGGTATTAAGAAAGATATGATTGGAAATATTCATATCCTTGACAAAACTCTGTATTGGCTATCATCTACTAACAAGAGTTGACATTGTAAAGTGAATCTAACTCAGAGTGACTCTGTTTGTAACAGATCAAACACTACCTGATCTTGCAACATCCCCACAATTGTTATAATTGAACCTATTGTTGTAGCTATTTTGTCAATCCATCTTGTTGAGGTCCTCTTCTTTCTCATTGATCCTCTAATTTATCAAGCATGATGTTCTTTTCCAAGGACTGGTCTCTCCTGAAAACAAATCCAAGGTATGTGGGATGATATCTCACCATCCTCACTGCCAAGAGACTTTCTAGCTGTACTTCTTCCAAGACAGATCTATTTGTTCTTCTGGCAGTTCACAGTACTTTCAGCTTTCTTCATCAGAACTATAATTCAAATACATCTTCTTTGGTTTTCCTAATTAGCCTCTGATTTCAGTGTGGATAATGAAATGTAGGATCAATACTTCATACATCACTCACCCTACAACTAATGCAGGTAAGCCATGGATAATGGAGATTATCACTGCTCGGCATCCAGCACTACCTCTTGAGTCACTCCAACCCTTTCTGGTTTCTGGCCCTGGGTTTCATGTTCTAATTTTATATCTCTGTTTCCTGATCTTTCAAGTTTCAATAAAATACGGATTCCTGCTTTGTCTGTCCTTATCTTTAAAGATTTTGCTCATTTCTACTTTTAATTGTCTTGGATGGATAACCTGGCTCTTTCCTAGACCCCAGTATCCTTAGTATTCTCACAGAATGGCCTTGAGCATGGGCATACAGAAGCCCAGTATTTGCACCAAGTTCAGCAGCCCCCTGGGGTGGTAACTCTGGGTTTGTGAACTTTCATTCCCTATTTTTTTGTAAAAGAAAATAAAAGGATTATAGTTATCGTGCAGTGTGAGATATGATCAGTGAAAAAGAGAAAGACCCTGACAAGAAGCAGTGTGACACAGTAGCTGCAACAACGGGTCCAAACCTGACAGTGGTGAGGATGGCGCAGTGCAGGGCAGTGTTTTGTTCTGGGGACTATGGCGTGGCTGTAATTCTAGCAGCGTTGTGATGAATAAGAGGGTGTTGCAGGGTAGGAGAGTGCAAACTAACTAGGTAAAATCAATCATTTGTGTGTGTTAGGTGTGTGTTGTTTTGTTTCATCTCTTCCCGTATATCAGTGAGAATGCTGAAGAGTAAATGCTGACTCAGATTAGTTTTTACAAAAACAGAATTAAAATAGATAAACATTCTGTGGGTTTTTAGTGGAACTGGGCTGACTCATTGCCAGTTCAGGGAACCAGATTGGTGCCTGGTCTGAGCGACAGTAACCACACATTTCTCAAACTGTCAATCAGGGGTGAGACCACATCCTCTTGTCTTCTTCTCATCTGCAAAAATGGAAAACTTGCATCTGCCAGAATTGTCAAGGACTTGGGCTTAGGAGAAATTTGGTGTATTCAAAATTGAACACCTCAAGATTTGTACTTGCTGACCAGAAATGTCTTCTTAGATTTGGAGGAAGTAGACCTGGCTGGGCCAGGGCTGCCTACAGTTGTTCCTGTCCGGGACACAGCAAAGCAAATCTATGTCTTTTCCCTGGCACTACTAAATGTGCTAAAACATGGTCAAGCTGGAGTTCTGACAGAAGTTGTGGGCCGGACGCTTGAAGAATTTACTAATGATTGCACCCTCAGAGTGATTGATGCATTGGGTGTGTGTGGAGACCGTTGATTCAATGTACCAAGGCAGAATGTTGAAGCAGATGGGAAGGCCTGAGATGGTCGTTTGTTGGCATCATGGTCACCCTGGCTTTGGTCGTTGTCTTTCTGTTGTGGATATCAAGACTCAGCAGAGCTTTGAAGCTTTGCCAGAGAGAGCTGTCTGTGACGGGGTTGTAGATCCTATTCAGAGAGTAAAAGGAAAGGCTGAGATTGATGCCCTCAGATTGATCAATGCTAATATGATGATCTTAGGATAGGAACAAAGAAAACAACCTCAATCCTGCATCACTTAAACCAGCCATCTATTCAGGCATTAATTCATGTATGAAACAGACATTACTATGAACTATCAGAAAAATGAACTGGAACAAAAGAAAAAAAAAGGAACTAGAACAGAAAATGTTGCTAAATTCGCCTAAGATGGAGGGTTTGGCACTTCGGGACTATCATGAACATCATAAACTCAATGAATTGGTGACAAAAGAGACGTTAGAGGGCTGAGCCCCGGTGGTGTAGTGGTTGTGTGCGGGACTGCGGCCCACTGGGACGGAGGTTCAATTCCAGCAGTGGGGCTGGGCCTCCTACTCCCACCACCGGAGAGCAGTGATGCCCCAAAAAAACAAACAAACAAACAAAAAAAAAAAGAGAGACGTTAGAGTTAGCCAAGAATTCCAATAAGGCTGTGGAGGATGAAGAAAAGATGAAGCCTGGACAGCTAGCAATAAAGACTATTTGCAAGCAGGATTTCAAATGTCATTTAGAGAATATGTTAGACATTGTTCTCTAGAGAAACAAAACCAGGACCCTAATGACTTTATTTATATTTATATAGGTAGATATATGACATACAAAATAAACCATTAATTAATCTATAAAACAGTACAAATGATACACTGGCAGTGCTTCAACTCCTCAGGTCCTCCAGGTAGTCCTCTGTAGAGTAATTCAGGCTATCTGGACACAGGCAGCAAACAGCAAGTCAAGTCACCAACAGTCAGCCAAATGACAGGGTCTCACAGTCCCCGAGTCAAGCGATGTATACTCTAGTAGCATGACGAAGCAGGTCTTGAAGGACCCTCAAACTTTAACGGCACAGTCCATGGGTCAGGTTTCCTACAGGTAGTGGAGCTTGCAAATTGAGACAGAGAACAAGCTAAGGCAGTTGCACACTGGTCTGATCATCAAAAAGCATGAGACAAGAAAGGTGAGGCTTGCTGAGCTCTCCAATTAATCTCACATGTGTTCATTGGCCAAGTTGGCACAATAAACCTACTAAAAACAGAGAGGAACATGAGGATGTACTCATAACTTCCAATATTGTTAGCAGCTAGGTTGCATTTTAATAAAGCAATGTAAAAAGTAAACAGTGCTGTTCACAGCATCTGTTCCTATATTTTTACTACTGCTCAAAATCAAAGGACTCCTGAGTGGGTTTGGTTAAAGGTAAGGGATTCAGCAATCTGCAGGAATTTAACACCTTCAGTCTCACTCGTGTGACTCTTTGTTTCTTTAGTCAGGGTTTTTGCAGATTCCAAAGTGCAATGCGTCAAAGTGCACACATTGTGTAAGTTACATTTAATAGCAGAATAAATCAGTTATTCAAATAAAAGACATTTACAATATTAAAAATAGATACAGAAACACTGGGAAAGACAGCAAAATGTGGCATTTCATCAGAGAAAGACCACCAAATTACCCCCATAGAGCTAGAACAGAGGATAACCATGACAATATACAGATTGCAGTTTGTATCATCAATCCCTGATTATAACTAGAAACTGTACCTCTGGAAATGCCATGTAACTGCTTCATACCATGCCAGAAAGCTCCCTTGCATCTTCTTATGCCATTGTTTCTAAATCAAAATCTCCAAAAACATTAATTGACAAATCCAGGTTCAAATGCCTGAGCTTCAGATATCAGAGAGCTGGTATATTTGAGTGCTTGGCTTCCATAGAGCGAATATCTCTGCCTTCAATGAAGATGCTCAAAGTGATAAATTCCTTAAACACAGAAAGTATGTTAAATGCTTCTGGGTGGCCTAAGAAATTGAAAAGCACCCCTTAGAATTGACCCCTTTAACTGGCCAAAATTGGCACATACCCTTCTACGACAAATAACCGTTCAAATTTCAACAATAATGGTTTCCCCTAAAATAATGAACTGTCTTCCCTCAAAAATTTTATCCAAGTGTGTTAGGCAGTGTTCTCTAGAGAAGCAAAACCAGGACACTGTATATATGGGAAAGTATCTATGGCAAAAAGGAATATAACAGCACATTAGTCATCATGACAGCACAGAAATCTCAGGCCAACTCACTTTCAGGGGACAGTTACTATATTGAAGGTCCTTTCAACTTTAGTGGCATCGTAGTGCGGTGGGGCAAAGCAGATCACAGTGGATCCTCACCATGTAGCGATGTAAAATGATGTGACTTGGCTGCCTGGAGACGCAGTGTCTGCAGTGGTGGCCACCCAAACCCTAAGCCACCAGCAGCAGACCTGGCAAGGTGGGCGTTGTAGCTGACCAGAGGCAGGACACGTGTTTACTCCCTACAAGAAATTGCTGTTGACAAGCCACATGGAGAAAGGCAGGTGGAGTCAGAGTCCTTGGAGCTGTGGGAGCCACCTGGAGTCCCCTGCCAGCAACGAGATGCTTCTACCGCCACTGGATCCACAATACCTTTCACCCACTGGCCTGTGATCTTCCTACATTCGGCAGAGATCCTGCAGAAGGTGGAGCTCTCTCACCTGGGTGGAGGGCAGGCATAAATGGTTGCCGGAGTGGCCTGGAGGCTGGCAGTGGCTCGTGAGAGAAAAGGAAGAGAACAAGAAAGAAAAAGTCTGCTGAGACTGGAGGATAGATAGAAGAGATGGAAACAAAAGTGACAATGTGACGAAGGCCCAATGCCTGACCCGTGGGGCTGGAGGTGTTCAAACCCTGCCCTGAGGTGGCTGAGACTGTGGTGGGAAAGAGAGGAGAAAAACAGGAACAACAATAGAGCTGAGACCTGATCCTTGACCCTGTGGTTGCAGGGGTTTAAACCCTGCCCCAAGGTGCAGCAAGCTGCGATTGTGTGGAGATAAACTCCTTGGACTGGCTCCAAGTGATCCCCCCGGCTCTGGCTAAGGCAGTGACAGGGTTAAGGTCAGACCCTAGCAGAGCCCCAGCTCCTCAACACCTAGTGGGTCTGTGCGGACTTCTCTTTAGTTTGCTCTGCCTGTGATCCAGCAGTGTGCAACTTCCCTCTCAGTAACTCTCCTGTGCTGGTTTCTGCGGAGTCCCTCTGATATGTTACTCACTCACTATCTTGCTGGAGGGCCAGGATTATTCTAGATTTTTCTTTTGTCGTTAGGTTTTTCATGGTAGTTATTTTTGTTGTTTCATTTTCCTTTGTTGTTTTGCTTTGTTCAGCCTTATTTTGGTGCTTATTATTGTCTCTGCATGTCTATCTAGATAAGATAGATGGAATAAACACTGTAGAGGAAAAAACAATGGGACTGATGGTTCTGGAGGGACACAGGAGTGGGGAAGGTGGGGGAACGACATGGGTGTTAAAAAAGCCAAGGGACAAGAGATCAACAAGTGATCTAAAATCATGGAGAGAGGGTGTAGGATGCCTGACAGGACTTGATCAAGGGCAATGTAACCAAGTGGAATTACGGAAACCCAAATGAATGTGAACAGGATAGTGGGACAAGAAGAAAGTAAAAGGAAATAGCGGAAAGACCTAGGAGGCAAAGGTCATTTACAGATATTTAAATACAGGTGTTTACATATGTAAAGATCTTTATATATAACGATATGGAATAGACCTATGTACATATATTTATAAGTTTAGTATTAAGGTACCAGTCCTACATTGGGCCTCTACTCAAGACCTCCCTCAGGGTGTAAACACATTGTTCTAATATCCTGGCGGTCCATAATGCTCATCTTCCCAACAAGATCACTCAAGACAAAATGGGTGCATAAACATATATGGTGAAGAAAGCTGTTGGTGCCTGGCTATCAAAAGATATAGTGTCTGGGGTCTTAAAGACTTGAAGATAAACAAGTGATCATCTAGCTGAGAAGCAACAAAGTTAACATAGAAGAAGCACACCTATGTGATCACCTGTGTGATCATGAGGTATCAACAGGATCAGTTATTAGACATCAAAGAGTCAGAACAAAAAACATTATTGTGGATGATGGGGAGAACAGAGTGGAGAACCAAAGCCCATCTGTAGACAATTAGCACCTTACAGAAGATTCACAAGGACGATATGAGCCAGTCAGAGTGCATTATAGCACTGATGAGACATACAACTTTCCTCTAATTCTTTAATGTTTCACCCCCCCCACCACTATTATCATGACCCAACTTTATCTTACAAATCAGGATATGCCAGAGCATGTATAAAGGTACAGATAAGAACTTGAAACACAGACAAGCCGGAACAAATAAAAACCTCAGGACCAATATTGAGAGTAACAATACTAGTGGGGGTAGAGGGAAGGACAAGTTAGAAAGGAAGAAACTGATCACAATGATCTACATATAACCCCTCCCAGGGGCATGGACAAAAGAAAAGTGGGTGAAGGGAGATATTGGTCAGTGTAAAACATGAAATAATAACAATTTATAAATTATTAAGGATTCATGAGAGTGGGAAAAGTGATGAGCTGATACCAGGGACTCAAGTAGAAAGAAAATATTTTGAAAATGATGATGCCAATGAATGTACAAATGTCCTTGATACAAGGAGCCCTCCCCAATAAAATGATTTTTTAAAAAGAAATAAGTAAATCAGGCTTAGGAAGCATGTAATAAAAAAGCAATTATAAATTTGAAAAGTCTTTGATTTTGTAGAAAATACATGTAGGAAAATCCTATGAGGTTGGGAGGGAGATGGATGCTAGTCATAGGTAGAAACAGAATGTTTGAAATGGTCAAAAATTTTAGAACTGTTTACTACAGTTTAGTAAGTAAGAACATGTATGCCTCTGCTTACCTTGTTTATTGAGTAATCCAACATTGAATATGCAATACTTTATAATGTTTTTTTTTAAAAAAAAGACAAGAATCAATCACTCAGCTCAGGGAGACCATCAGGAGGAGGCCATAATGGTATTCAAGGACCCAGAGCATGTAAAAACTTAAATAAAACATAAGGAAAGAAATTGTCACAAAATCATGATTGGTGACATGTCAGTTTATTGCAGTCACAGGAGGGACTGTGTGAGCAAGAAAAGTACCATGATTGGGGTATGTCCACTATGGCAGATTAGGAAAGTTTATAGAATCAGTTCTGATCATGTTCTGAGGCCCTCTGACCGTCTTGGTTGGAGCATGACCGAAATCCGGCAACTCTAGTGCCTCATCCCATTCCACCAAGCACAACCTCATCTCATCAAGCCCACACCTATGCAAGTCTCCCAGGATGAGACTGCCCCTCCTGAATTGGCCAGGGAAGTCTCAGAAATTCATTCCTGAACACACTATGCCTGAGGAAAAACTTTCTACATTGCTGGCCGATGGGCAGGAATAGCTCGAGAGGTTGATTTTTTTGTTTGTTTGCTTGCTTGCTTGTTTGTTTGTTTTGGGAGGGCATCACTGCCCTCTGGTGGTGGGAGTAGGAGTCCCAGTCTTTGCTCCTGTGGAGCTGGAATTGCACCTCCATCCCAGTAGGCCACAGTCCCGTGCACAACCACTACGCCACCGGGGCTCAGCCTGAGAGGTTGATTTTTTTACCCCCAAACTCCAAACTCAGTCCCATGGAGCCCGGGCAGACTTATAGTGGCCCTCCCTGCAGCACAGGAGAGAACTGCCCCTGCACTTTTCTGAGACCGTAATTCTGTCACTGCCTTTGAGTTGACCTCCAACTCATACCTACACTGTGGCACAGGTAGGACCACACCTGTGAATTTCAAAAATGGTAACTCTTCCTAAAAGCTTCATCTTTCTCCCTCCCAGTGCCTGCTGATTTCCAACTGCTGACCCGTAAGTTAGCAATCTAACTCCAATGCCACCAAGTTGCTGTGATCCAGATTTGACTCAATGGCAGTTAAATTTATAGAGACTCAAAATGGATGGGGAGGTGCCACAATAAATTCTGCATGAACCAAGTGGTCTAAGATATATGCATAGGTATTAGTGAGAATCATCACTTTAGAATGATCAAGTCAGAAATTACGGAAGCCTTGGAGAATCCTGAGCTTCGGTACAACTGGTATCGTGAAGAGATAATGAGTGCTCCAAAATTTGTACCCAGCAGATCAGGAAAGAGGAGTCTCCAAAGCCCACCAAAATCAAGGTCTGAAGTCCTGTACATACTCATCAGTCTGAAAGATTGTTCATTTTACAATGTGAGCACTGACTTAGTGGTCACAGTCAGAAAAAAACTCCTTATGCTATTGGTGTCAGAAAAGATCCTTAGACTTGCTGCCATCTAAAGAAGACACACACAAACAAATGGTTTGGGGAAAGGCTTGTTAAAGGAGACAGCTTTCAGGGAAATTGGAGTCCCTAGTCCAACCTAGTCTGACAAGGGATAATCCCAGCTTTCTGACTATTCTGCTCCTCAGCAAGGGCTGAAGAATGCTGTAAAGAAAGAAGTCTCTAAATCTTCAAAGGAAGTTAAAGTGGTTTATTGAAGCCAATATGTCATCCAAATGGGGTAAAGTGAAAAATCTCGGGCTGAGCCCCGGTGGCGTAGTGGTTGTGCGTGGGACTGCGGCCCACTGGGACGGAGGGTCAATTCCAGCAGTGGGGCTGGGCCTCCTACTCCCACCACCAGAGAGCAGTGATGCCCAAAAAAAAAAAAAAAAATCTCAGGGTCTGAAGCTCATTAATCCAGGGAAGGGGTATAGGAGGAAATGCAAAAATCTTATTGGCTTCCATGATGGAGATCATTGAAAGGGGGTGGGGGCACTGCAAAGCAAAGCATGACCTTTAACATTACTGCTTACATTAATACAACTGGGCACACTGATTAGTTAAACCTCACCATTATAAATGGTTGCAATTTCAGAGAGAGAGAGATGCATGGTTGTTTCAAAACAGGATGACTACCATTGGGAACAGATTGTTAAACATTACCTCCCCCAGAGCGCTAGATCTCCTAGAGATCTAACACAGGGTGTGATAAAGTTTGCTTACAGATTTACAGTCTTAGCTTTGCCACAAAACCTTAATAATACTGTTAGTTCCTAAGCAACAGATGTGAACCTAAATGAAAGGTTAAATCTAAAATTTTAGAGTTACTTTAGCCATTTCCATTTATGTCAGACACCTAAAATAGATGTATCCTGTCCCTAAGGCCTGCCTACAGGCCAGGCCCCAGACATCTTCTCTGAGCTCCTGACTCATTCTTGGCTTTGCCTATTTTGGCATCACATGAACATGACCCCAGAAACAGAGACCCATCACTGGTTTATTCATCAATCCACCACCAGTCATGGCTGTGAGGGAGAGGACCCACTCATTGCCACCAGCAGGCCTTCCTTATTCTCTACGGATGGATGGATGGATGGATGGATGGATGGATGGATGGATGGATGGATGGTGACCTTTCCTACTTCAGTCTCAGCATACTTGGGCTCAGAAAATGGTTTACCAATCCCAATTTGAAATGCTTGTGTTATCCATTTATTGAGAATTAATTTTTGCTTTAGTGTTATCATTTCTGCCTTAGCGCTATTGGACAACAGAGCAGAATGCATAGGTCAACTGAGCTCTAAAGTGCCATATGCTACACTGTTCAGAGGCAGAGCCATCCTTAAATGGGCAGTGTTTAAATGTAAATACTTGGACTTTCTCTTAAACACAGTGCCTTATCTTTAGGGCACTACTCTAGTCTAGCTTTGAAGGAGCTTTGCCCTTACTTTGGTTTCTGAGTTTCTTTTTGGTACATTTCTTGGCTGAAGCCTTGTGTTCTAATCAGTGTGAAGGGTTTGGCAATTTTTGTGTGTGACATGACCATCCAGTGATTTCATGATTCAGCAAATTGATCTTCAGCAAATTAGCTTTTGATAAATTGACTCTTGGCAAATTAGCCATTTGGTAAATTAGCTTTTGTTGAATTGACCTAGATCCATAAGATAGTGTAAGTTCTCAAGTAACATTTTATAGTAAAATATTCTTAGCAAGGAGTCATATCTTCCTTACGTTCCAATCACTACCTCTTAATTCGTTTGTATCCATGTGCACACACATTTATACACTCTTTTCAAGAAACAGGCAGTTGACACTTTACAGAAGCTTAATTCTGTTAAGAATGATGCTACAGTCCTCAAGAGAAAGGATGTGAAGACGATGGAATGAGGTCACATCCCAAGATGCCACCTAGGAACATGGGGCTTCAGAAGTCTGAATATAAATAAGAGCTGGGGCTGGGGGTGGGCAGGAAGAGAGGAAGAAGAAAAACAACAACAAGAACATGTCCCCATTTAAGAGCCACGTTCATTTTGGCCAACAGAAGAGGGAACCAATTATAAGGATCTACATATAACCTCCTCCCTGGGATACAGACAGCAGGGAAGTGGGTGGAGGGAGACAACGGACAGTGTACGATATGACAAAATAGTATTAATTTATAAATTGTCAAGAGTTCATAAAGAGGGATGAAGGGGTGAGTGGGAGGGGAAAAAATGAGGAACAGATACCAAGGGCTAAAGTAGAAAGCGAATGTTTTGAGAACGATGATGGCAACAAATGTACACATGTGCTTGACATAAAATGGGTGGATGTCTGGATTGTGATAAAAGTTCTATTCACTGCCAATAAAATGATTAAAAGGAAAAAAGAGCCAAGTTCAACAGTAAAAAAATTAAAAACACCCTAATTGTATCTCAAAGGAAAATGGGTAAGTAAAATGTAGTCATTACATAAAATGGAATATTACTCACAATAAAGAACAATGAGTACCCCAAATATCTTAGAACATGGCTGAACATGGCGGACATTATGTGAAGCTAACTATGTTAATGACAATACTATATACACACATAGATTAGATGTATGCACATACATAGTATGTTTTCATTTGTATGAAATTGCATGAAGAGATAAATGTGTAGAAACTAATATTCATTTGTGGTTATCAGGGACAGGGATGGGGAGGTAAAATGAACTCACTCTCTAGTGAGTAGGCACTTGTTATTTGGGATGATGGGAAGGTCAGGTTAGGTCTCTGAAGTGGGTTATGCCTCAATTCTTTGCTCCACATGCTAAAAGAATTCACAGTGAAGCACGGTTGGTTATCCAAGTGAATTTTTATGAAGGACAGGACAAGTTTCAGGTTGTACAGTCTCAAATGTGTCTGTACCATTTCTGGAAAGTGTGCCAAGCCATGTGAAAGATGTGCTGGGGTTCACCAGTGGGCATGAACTACTACATGGGAAAGGGCACCCATATGTGCAGGTCTGGGACATCCTGGGAAGCCAAAAGCCCCAGGACCCTAGAAGCCCAGAGAATCTGGGCCCAAACACTAAGGACCTTGTGGGTCCAGAGACTGGGGCCCTGAGTCGAACTGGAGTGGGCGCCCATGCAGAGAAGAGAATCCCCCACCTTTCACCTGCCACTGCTCAGGAGCAGGAAAAGAGAAACTGGCATTCCTACTGCTCATTTTTAACACCTCTGCCTGGGAAGATGTGGTCGAAGGTGTTGGTTGACCTTGTCCATTGAGTTGGCCCACCTGGGTGACACCATGAACCTGGGCCACACTTGGGCGCCCAGGAGTACCTCCCACTTGGCTCGAGGAGTTGTGAGCATGTTCAGTTCTAGATTTCTCCCATTGGTGTCTAATGGGTTGCCCAATTTCCTTCCACCCTCCTCTGTGGGGGTCACTGCCTACCTGGGAGGGACAACGCCCCTGTCCCAAAGCTAGCTGCCTACCTATAGTGTTAGCTGTCTGGAGTGCTTTACGTCGCCTCTTGCTTCTTGATGCTGAAAGAATTCATGTGGCAGAAGCACTTTGGTAAATCCAAGTAACTTCTATGATAAGGTGACCAGACGTCCCGCTTTTTAACAATTTAACAATGTCCCCATGGCATTTTAAAATTAAAGTAAATATAAAATCTGGTCACTTTAAGAAGGAAAGGGAAGTTGCAGGTATGACACTCTCAGAAAGTATAAGCTATCCCTGGTGGGAACTGGGAAAGTTTGAGACTGAAAATGGCCACTGGAGCCACATCAGGGGAGTGCTGTCAAACATGTGGAAGGAGTACTGGAACAGGAGCGCAGATCCAGAGTGTGGAACCAAGGGAAAGAGGACGCAGACTGAGGGCAGGGGGAGGAGGGGTGGCCTAAGAGCACCAGAGAGCCCTGAGAGGGTGCAGGCAGATGTGCATGCACTCCCGCCCCCAAAATGAACACCTACAACGAGAGGGAACAATAGCCTATGGCTTGCTCTTTATCCTTTGTAGCCCCACTTGGGAGCTGGGGCATGGTTGAGGGTACTAGCTTGCTTGATTTTGTGATGTAATATTGTAGGTGCCTAATGCAAGGGTGTCTGGGTTGGCTTCCACCTGGACCTAGGTAACCTGGGTCTATATGTGCCCAGTTTGGATTTTCCTATAGGTGTCTAATTACATAGGTGTGCCTGATTTCTTTCCAATCTCTTTATTGTGGCAGGTCAGCTGGTTTTCACTTAGCATAGGCATCCGGTGGAAATAACTTCCTGTTATCCCTAATCTATCCTCCTTTCACTAGTGTTTTTCTCTCCACCTGCGACACCTGGGCTTCATTATCATTGATGCTTCTCAAAGGCAGTCACTGGCCCACTTGCCAGTGGCAGCCTGCATGTTGCTCTTGACCTGAATGGGTTTCAGAAGAGCTTCCAGACTCAGTCCGATGAGGAAGAGAGGTCCAGTGATATACTTCCAACAATCCTGTAGAACCAACAGGCAACCTGCACTAGGCACAACACAGAACCAGATAGTGTTCTGTTCCATTGTGCAAAGAGACACTGCCTACAAAGCTCCTGGTTTCTGCAAGAGGGCCACCTCTTTTGTAGGAGATAATAAGTGAGGAAAACCCAAGACCATAGATCTAACCCTTTGAAATGTTCACATGTTGGAAGAATGTTCTAGAAGGGGATTCTATCTCCTGCGGCTGCAAGGCTACCAGAAGCCTCTTTCAAGTCCCTACCTACCAGGCAAAAACAGATTGGTCAGCAACCATTGGTTGTCATTTATAATACTGACTACATTGCAATGAGTGACATAGGGTTGCTATGAATCGGAACCGACTGGGTGGGACCTACCAACAATATTGGAAGCTCCCAGGTTGCAAATGAGATCCTTCCCTACCTGTGTCTTTAGGAATTTGTAGAGATTGAAGGAGAGAGTAGTGAAGCAGAGAAAGAGACCTGACTACCACTAAGAACGAAGAACTGCAAGTGCAGTGCCTCCTCGGGATCTGGGGTTCCTGTGCTGAGAACTTTCTAGACCCAAGGACAATTGATACTTGGGTATGTGGCGATCTCTAAGTGATTGTGGGCCCAAAAGTGTCAAAAGGAAATAAAAACCCTTCCTTACAAACCTGAATTCCAATATCTAGCTTCCTGAACTGTGAGAGATTAAAATTCTTTGTTACAGCCACACATACATACACATACACAAATTCAATTATATTACTGATGCAATTAAAGGTTAATTAGTGTCCCGCATTAGTGTCCCACAGTCCCGCATTCAACCACTACGCTACCGGGGCTCAGTCCATGATCCTGTTCTTAAATCAGAACATACATTAAATAAGGAAAACTATTCCCTTATTTAAGAGTCACCTAGTGAATCATGGAAAAGAAATTAAAGTTCTACTAAAGAGTGAAAAAAAAGGTTAGTTAATGTAGCATTTCATGTTCTTTGGTGCCAATTAAATGCCTGAACAGTACTTCCTATTTTACTGCATCAACAAGACAATATGTATCTTTTCCAGCTCAGCAACTTTAGAGTTAATTTTATTTTGACTATTTTGGCATAGGAAACCCCACAGAGAATTCTTAGGTAGGTATTTCATTGTTTTGCTTTTTCTATTGCTAAAACCTGCCTTATACTCTGTACCTTCCTGGGAAATATAATTATTCATCTCTGGAAAGGTGAAGCTTCCTGGAGGTGTCAGTGCTGCCCTTGGGTACACCTGCTGGGACAGGAAGCAGCTGGACCAACTGAGGGGAGTGGGAGGAAAACACAAGCTCAGCCCCGCTCCCTCTCTGGGGAAGGGCCTGCTTAAACACCAAGACTAACAGCAGAATTTGGACTCTGGGACAATAGAGGTGGGAATATGCTTAGCTGAGTTTCCAATCCTGCCTGCTGAGGGTGTCTTGTAAGTGGAATCCTGAGTGCCAGCCACCTTCACTTTTGGCAAAGGGGCAGGGGCTGTGTACCAACCTGAAGCACTGCATAGCTGTCCAAGAGCTGAGCTGTGTCCACGTAGCCAGGTACAGAACTTGGGTATGGGACATTCAAGAAGAGGAATGAGAGAAGTCTTGTGATTGTGATAAGCCCTCCGATTCAGACCAACCAATCTCTATCCGCTCTGTGATGCTGGGGCTGCGACTCTGTAAACCATAGTACTGTTTGAACTCTGCCAGAGAGGTGGGGAGGAGGGAAGGAAGTTGTCCTCTATTTCAGCCAAAGCAGATCCCTCCTATAACTGACGCCATTTTGCAGTTTTTCTAACACTCAGAGAAACTAATTCCATCCCCTCCACCACATCTCTGAGACCCAACCTGGCCTTTGCCCCTTCTCCTGCTCCACATGCTCATCCTTCATGCTCTTGGGTTTGAAGAGTTACACTCCTTTATTTTTCCTTATTTTAAACTATGTGGTATTCTCTTGGTGTGTTCACAAAACTGTCTTCTGAACCATGGACAAGTTCTGCATGAGCCCAATCAAGTACATCAAGGTTGTATTCTCTCTATACTTGTTCACCCTTTATGCAGAGCAAATCATCAAAGACGGGGGGTTATATAAAGAAGAACGTGGCATCAGCATTGGAGGAAGGCTTCTTAACAACTTGAGATATGCAGATGGGAAAAAGTTGCTTGCTAAAAGTGAGAAGGACTTAAATCACTTGGTGATGAAGACCAAGGATTGCAGTCATCACTATGGATTACAACACAATGTAAAGAAAACCAAATCCTCACAAGTGGACCCATAGGTCACATCAGGAGAAAAAGTTGAAGTTGTCAAGGATTTTTGTCTTGCCTGAATCCATAATAAATGTTCCTCGAAGCAGCAGTATTGAAAAGCAAAAATGTGACTTTGAGACCTAAACCTTGCCTGACCCACACCATGATCTTTTTCATTGCCTCATATACATGAGAAAGTTGAACATTGATTAAGGAAGACTGAGGAAGAATCAATGCATTTGAACTGTGGTGCAGGAGAAGAATATTGAAAGTCCCACAGACTGCCAAAAGGATAAACATCTGTTGTGGAAGACGGATGGCCAGGGGGCTCATTATAGGCAAGATGGCAAGACTAAGTCTTACATACTTTGGACTTTTGTAAGGAGAGACCAGTCCCTGGAGAAGGATGTCTTGTTCAGTTAAGTGGGGGAGGGGAGGCAGTGAAAAAGGGAAGGTTCTCTACAAGCTGGACTGACTCAGCGTCTGCAACAGGGGCTCAGATGTGGGAACATTGATGAGGAAGGTGGCGCGGGACCACGCAGTGGTGCATTCTGCTGTGCACATTGTCACTAGGGGTAGGAACGGTATCAGTGGACTCTGACTATCACAGCTCCTTTATTCTGCCAGCCCTAGGGGTGGAGGGCTGGTTTGTGTATTTACCATCCCGTTATACCTTTGAGTTCTCTGTGTGCCTTTTCACTTCTGAAGTTCATACTTTGTACCTAGTTAACAATCCCTTCAATATTTTCTGTTCAAGTGGCTGCTCAGGCTTCTGTCTTCCAATAGGACTCTAACTGATACAGAAGGGTGGGCTTTGCAGAAGGGCTAATGAAAACATGTGCCTGGGAGGAGAGAGAAACAGATCAGAGGAGAGGACAAAGTATCAGAGTATGGGAATGAGGGGTGAATTGCTGAGGAAGAGAAAGATGGGGACCAGAGAGGGAAATGAGTCCCCAGGGGAGGGCAGAAACCAGGAAGCCTACATGTAAAGAGGAGGGGCAGGTTAGCCTGCAGGTCAGAATCCAGCTGCCTCCTATACCCTGTGTGACTTTGGGTAAGTTGCCTAATCAAGTTATACTACAGTTTCTTCCTCTGTAAAATAGAAGTGATAAGTCTTTACCTTTGTTTTGTATGTTTAATGATATGTTATCTGAATGCATTTGGCAGAGCAACTGGCATAGAGATGTTCAATAAATGTTGCCTGTCATCATCATCACCATTGTCCTCATCATCATAGAGGTTGATTCAAAGGAATGAAGGTGGGACATTCATGTACAGAAAGTGAACAGTACCAGCCTGCCTTGCTCCTACTGTGGTTACATGAAAAGGGGGTCTGTTCTGGGAAGTGATCCCCCAGTCGTTGAATGGGTGAGCACCTTGGGAAGGCTCTGTGCATTCTGCCTGGGTTCCCAGAGAGGCCACTAGACTAAGACTTGATCTCTTGCTCAGTTGGGACTGAGACGATGTATTCACCATCTACCACAGCCTCAGGCTCTCTCTGGAAACATCCTCCCCGAGACACTAGCTGAGTCCAGTGACAACTCAGCTGGACCCCTTTCCAGGCCCCTGGAAGGTGTCATGAAATGGTGGGGTCTGTCCATTCAACCACGACCACCAACAAGGGAGCACTTGGTGACGTCTGCATGATGTGGGAAAGGGAGCAGGTGATAATGAGTAGCTGGGAGATCATTTTCTATTCTCACTGAGGATCAGCAGTCCTGATCAGACACAGTTCTCATGGTAAAACAAGGGTGGTCCCACCTGCCTCAGCCATGAAAGGGGCTGGCAGCCTTTTGACCAGAAAGGGTGAATGCGGACCACATTGAAAACATGACAATGAGATCCGCACTGTCCGAAGCAGCGACCTTTGAGGAGAGGTCCAAAGGCACCAGGACCCTAGCACCCATGAATATCCTAAGAAGAGAAAACAGATTTTGCCCATGTCATATGGCAGTGTCTTTCAATGATGGTGCCTTTGTGACATGTTATCATATCCAAGGAAGATTGATATCTCGGCATGTTTCAGATGAGGATTTTTATGGGTGGTTTAAAATTTCAGATAAACTGGAGGAATAGTTTGATCAAATGCTTTCAGCAATAAAACAAGGCCAAACCAGTATGATTTCCAATGGCCCACAATTCTGAGACACTGACCCCATATATATCTACCTAGGCTTGTGCTCCATCGGTTTTCAGTGGCTGATGTTTCAGAAAAAAATCCAGGGTCTTTTTCTAAGGAGTCTTTGAATAAAAATAAGATCCTACCAATATTATACTTGAGCTGAAATACAGTTTCTAGGCAAACAGAGGGAGAAATACCATCTTTAAAAGGATGAGTCTTCTGATCTTTTCCTCACTTTTTGAATAAAACATTACTGTGGCTCCTATATAGCAGTTGCAGTGCTGACTGTGATTTCTGTTCATCCAGATATTATTTTGAACTTTATTTCTTTAAGGAAGCATTCACACATAAGTAAGAGTTGGAGTCTGGTCATAGAGTGGCTACAGACATTCTTCCCTAATTAAGGGGATAATTAGGCATCATTGCAGGGGTGTCAGCTCAGGGCTCACCAGCTGCCCCCTAACTTGTGTCCATGTTCCCAAGCAGAGGGCATATATGCCTGATTAATCATGCAAAATAGCAGCAAGGCTGGAAAAAATCGAAAATAAAATGTCAAAACCTGTGCTCTGAGGAGTCATGCTAACAGGCTTAGTTCAGGAAGGGGGTCAAGCACCTGGCTTGTCCTAACAGTAGCCTGTCTGCATGCTGCTCCCCAAGAAGCAAGAGAGGTCTGAGGAACAATGATTGTCATCCAAGCCAGTTAGTCATGGAGGATTCCTTATGGGCAGGAGAACTGAGAGGAGGAGTTCTCCATTCAGCAGCCTCAACCCGATCTGCACAAAGCTTCATCTCTCCACCTCCTTCCCCCACACCCCCCCATCAATATGTTGCTGTTCCTCTGTCTTCCCTTCTCTCTCTTCTCTCTCTCTCCCTACTAACACAGACTTTCCCTAAGCACAGTCTTTTACCATTGGCTCCAGTACCTCCCCAAGTTCCAACCTCATGTTTGGCCTCTGATGAATATCCCTACCTCTCTGTTCCCTCAAATCCTATTTCCCAGTAGAAAGATGCATCTCTTCCTAAACAGGTACTGTATTATTCACTATATCATCTCCAAGACATTCAGCTTCCCAAGTTCCCTTGGTCCTCTTTTCTGCAAGTGCCTATCCCCTGCCAACTACGTCTGACATGGAAGAAGTTTCAGGGTCTTGGAGAATAACAAGATGCAATTGAGTGTGACAGCCAAAAGGGGTATCTCCAGGATACAGAAGGATAGTCATCACATTAGAAAACCCATAGTGCACATGTTCAGATGACCAATATAGGAAAAGAGGCTTAGTCTCACCAGCAAATTGGGGAAATGCAAATGAAAGCAAGTTGACCTATTGACTTAGACTCAATCAATATGGCCTTTTGGTCATAGTCCCTGATGTGAAAGTTAATAGTTCTGAGTTTCATATGTATGTGGTTGTGGTCCCTTTGTGGAGGGCATTATCTGCTAACAAACAAGAATAGGATGAGATTGAGTTGTGACCTTAGCAGACCATTCCCTGTGTAATGATTATCATCTTATTTACTGTTGCTCACAATGGAATTATATGCTATAGCTAAGAGAAGAAAGAAAACTGTTTCTGGGGAAGATTTATCTGATTAAGATTAGTAAAAGGCCAGTGCCACTGGAAACATCTTGCCAAAGACCCAGGTCATGCATAAATAAGATAGAGTCCCAGGGTGAAGAAGAGATCATTACATTTGAGTGAAATTTGATTGTGCCATGTAAATCCCACCAAAGGACCTGTCCCTGCATGGGTCTGGCAAGAAGTTAGGGGAATATACTGATAGGATTTGGTGAACAGGATTCCCTGCAATGCCATTCTGCTATGTATAAAATGAGTTAACTGAGAAGCCAGACATGTGATCTCATCACCAGGAAAAGCCAGGAATGAAGTGTGTCTTCTGGCCCCAGCATCTGGCTTACCCACTGCTTGACCTTCAGACTTTAGATTGAACAGCACCTAGCACCATGTGAAACATTTCCTCTAACTTTCATGAGTTCTGTGGGACACTGCAGCACTCCACAGAACCCAGAGATCGAAGGGAATACATCCCAGGGAGAAGTGCAGGGTGGGATGAAACAAACTATCTTCTTGTCAGAGTTAGGGACTTTTTCAATCTCCAAATTCTTGGGACTAGTTTGGT
Source organism: Nesogale talazaci (assembly GCA_004026705.1). Taxonomy (NCBI): domain Eukaryota; kingdom Metazoa; phylum Chordata; class Mammalia; order Afrosoricida; family Tenrecidae; genus Nesogale; species Nesogale talazaci. The sequence continues at coordinate 13,948 of PVJH01022217.1, read as the reverse complement.
AATAATTCTTATAAAATAAATTATTACAGTCCATATTATACTAATCATATTGACAACAATTTGAAGAGCTGTATTGCTGAGATTGTGGGGAGTCCAGAGTAGTGAGCTTGTGCGTAAATAGGAAGTTGAAGATGTCCAGTTAACATGAGGTCGCACTGGGATAGGAATGTCCCTAATCCTGTCTCAACTAGAAGTGACATAAATACACAAGGAAGAGAGTTAAAAGAAGATGGAAACTGAGATTGTGTGAGGCACCTGAAGCCAAGAACACTGAGGATTTCCAGGAACCACCAAAATTAGGACTGGGGCAGGAAAGAATAGACCACTAGAGCCTGGGGAGGACCCAGGGGCCTGCAACACCCTGAATGCACAATTTAGCCTCAAGGACTCTTAGCCAATTCATTTCTGTTGTTTAAAAGCCATGTGTGATACTTTGTTACAATAGCCCCAGGAATTGGGGCTAATGCAGTAAGTCAACTCTAGTTCAATTTTATCATCAAAATTCTCCATTTGCGAACAAATAAACAAACATATTTACATAAACTTAAGTGGATAAATCACCAGAGTGAGTCACTGAATAGATACTTGCTCCAATTTCTGGAGTCAGGGAGGGGAGAGGAAGGGAATTGGAGAGTAGAACTATGATTGTATTTGCCAGCTTTTATTTCTTCAAGAAGAAAGATCAATGTGGCAAGTGGTTATTATCTATTAAATCTGGGCTATGGATACATATATTTTTATTTTCTACAGTGAATTCCTGAATATTTTATAGCACAGTCCTTCAGGAGCTTATAAAGAACTGGTTACAAGAAAGCAGCCATTGAACATGATGGTGGGACCAGAGGAACATAAAAGAAAATAGAAGAAAGAACCAGGAGGCAAAAGACATTTATAGAGGTCTAAATGCAATCCAATATACCTATGTAAATACATTGTATATAATGAGAGGGGAATAGATTGATGTACTTATATCTATATGTGAAGAATTAAGGTTGCAGATGGACAATGAGTCTCACCTCAAGTACTTTTTTAATACATGAATGATTTGTTCTAATAGTCCGGCATTCTGAGATGATCAGCTTCACAACACAATCACTCAAGACAAAATGGGTGCATAAGCAAAAGTGGTGAAGAAAACTGATGGTGTCCCACTATCAAAAGATACAGCATCTGGAGTGTTTTTTTAATGAATCATTTTATTGGGTACTCACACACCTCCCCTCATGATCCATACATACATCAATTGTATGCAAATCTCATTTGCACACTTTTTGCCATCATCACTCTCAAAATATCCTCCCTCCACTTAGGCCCCCAGTACCAGCTCCCTGTATTTCCCTTCCTTCCTAACCCCCATGAACCTTTAATAATTTACAAATTGCTATTTCATATTGTACACTGTTCAATGTGTCCTTTCACTCACTTCCCTGTTGGCCATGCCCCAGAGAGAAGATTATATGTAGATCCCTGAAATTAGTTACCCCTTTCTACTCCACCATCCCTCCATCCTCCCAGTCTCACCACTCCCATCACTCATCCTGAGGGAATATTGATCCTAAGCTCCCCATGTTTCCACTGCCAGTGTACATCCCCTGTTCTAGTCAGGCTTGTCTGCTAGAGCCGAAAGCATGATAGTGGGTGTGAGGAAGCAAGGGAGAGTACAGATTGGTGACCCAAAGCCCATCAATAGGTGAAGCGACATCCTCTTACAGAGGGGTTACAGGGAGGAAATGAGCCAAAGTACAGTGTAGTAACAACAAAATATGCATCTTTCCTCTAGTTCTCAAATGCTTCCTCACACCCACTATCATGCATCTGGAGTTTTAAAGGCTTGATGATAAACAAGCAACCATCTAACTCAGAAGCAACAAAGTCCACATGCAAGAACACACCAGTCTGTGTGATCATGAGGTATCAATGGGATCAGGTATCAGGCATCTAAAACCCGGAATAAAATCATACCCAATGGGAATGGTGGAGGCGGGAGGGCCATGGAGAGGAGAGCCAAAGTTCATCCATTGACATTCACCCTCTTCACAGAAGGGTCACAAGAAAAAGATGAGCCAGTCAGGGTGCATTATAGCACACATTGAGACACACAACTTTCCTCTAGTTCTTTAATGTTTCCCCTCACTATCATGACTTCAATTCTGACTTACAAATCAGATTAACAACATGCACATTGCCTGCAACACAGGGAATCCAGGAGAGATAGACCCAACAATGAGAATAGAGATAAAAGAAGGATAAAGGGAATGTCAGGGGGATTGATCACAAGAATCAACATATAACTCCCTTCCAAGGGGATAAACAACAGAAAAGTAGGTGAAGGGCAACAGAGGACAATGTAAGCTATGAAAACAATAATATATAACTTATCAAGGTTTCATGAGGGAGGGAGAGTAGAAAGGGAAGGGGAAATGAGAAGCTGATATCAAGGGCTCACGTAGAAAAAATGTGTGAAAATAATGAAGGCAACATAAGTACAAATGTGCTTGACACGATAGATGGATGTATGGATTGTGATGGGTGATGTAAGAGCCCCCAGTAAAAGTATTCTATTAAAAAAAAAGAAGGCAGCCATTGCATTTTGATAAAAAGGAACTCACTTCATAGAGATGGAGTACAGATAAACGAAAACTTTGGAGGAATCACACAAATTGGGGTACTGAGGTACACACAGGAGTTTTCTAGGTGGACAGGGAGAGACACGTCAGTGAAATACATGTGGGAAGCATAATGAGTCAGGGATAATAAATTTAGGGAATATGTGGGAGAGAGAAACAGAGACCTAACCAGCAGAGACTCAGGCACCACGCTAAGGATGCTGGACTTTATCCTGTGGGAGTGGGCAGCTCTGGGATGTATAAAAAGGTGTGACATATTCAGGTTCTATGGCCTTCAAAACGTTCTCAGCCAACAGTGATTCGGGAGGGTGGCATAGGCACAGAGATCCCAAACACAGCAGCAGTCACACAGGTGACAAAGGAGTAGATCTAAAGGTCTAGATTAGGGACTTCCACATTTGTGGAACCCCGTGGGGGCTGCTTTCCCCCTCCCATTCCTGTCTATTGCAGACCTGATCATTGCTTCGTCCAGGTTGTCTTCTTGTAGCTGACAATTGTTGTTGAGTAACTTGGACCCACCACCTAAAGTCAAGTCCCTCCGGTGCAGCCCGGCTGCAGGTGCCACCACTCAGAGCTCTCCTCTTCTCCAGGCCATGTGGCAGTGAGGGGGACATATGACCTGGTCAGAGTCAAAGGTGTGCAAACAATTCCTGAAGAGGGCCTTCTGTCCTTCCTAAGTGCCCACAAAGTTGACACTGAAATCCGGGGGAGAGGTGTTGTAAGAGGGAAGCATGAGCATTCGGGGCAATCTGAGAGCAACGTCAGCCAGAAGGCAAGGTAGGCACTCACGGAGCCTTACCAGTTAAGTAATAACCCCACCCCCACCCCCAAAATGCATTGAAATTCTAACCACAACCTCCACCATGTGGATGCAATGCTGCTGAAAATAGAATTTTGTTGTATCCATTAGATTATACCAGAGTAGGATGGTTCCTAAATCTAATCACTTCTGGGTGATAAAAAGATAGAAACAGAAATAGACCACCGATACATGAAGAAAGAGGGGTGCTTTGTGAAGGTCACTAAGAAATCAATGGGGTTGAGCCTTGGTGGCATAGTGGTTGTGTGCGGGACTGTGGCCCACTGGGTTGGCAGTTCGAACCCAGCAGCAGCTCTCCAGGAGCTAGGCTGGGCCTCCTACTCTCACCAGAGGGCAGTGATGCCCCCCCACAAAAAAAATAAAAGATATCAATGTGGTGACAATCTGACACGTGAGGAGACACATTGCAGTTCTCAGAAGCCACATGCATTCAGGAATCCTGGTGGTGCAATACTGAAGAGTTTGGCAAAATAATACTAATAATTAAATGTTAACATTGCCACCACCAGCAACAGCACAAAGAGCTTGGCTGCCTTCCAAAGACTAAGCTTTCAAACTCAGTAGCCCCTTCATAGGCAAAAAGGGCTGGAGCTCAGCTCCTGACAAGACTGAATCCAAAAACCAAACCCATCATGGTTAGGACAATTCTGATTCATAGCAGGCACACTGTCCAACTGTTCCCAGGATTTCTGAGGCTGTCAGTCTTTATAAAAACCAACTGCCTCGGGCTGAACCATGATGGCGTAGTGGTTGTGTGCGGGACTGCAGCCCACAGGGTTGGTGGTTCAAATCTACCAGCAGCTCTCCAGGAGCAAGGCTGGGCCTCCTACTCCCACCAGGGCAGTGATGGCCACAAAACAACAACAACAACAAAAAATCCAACTGCCTCATCTTTCTCCCAAGGCACTGCTGATGGAGTCTAGCCAACCACGTGTTGGTTAGCAGCCCAGTGCTGAACTCGCTGGGCCACCACAGGGCTGCTTCATTCTGCCCATTAGGATCACTGTGAGTTAGAATCCATTCAATGGCAAACAACGATAAAGCCAACCATTCAATGAGATGGAGGGAAAGAGAACTGCCATGGCCATGGCTTCCTTTAAAGGAGTGTGACAGGACTGTGGGTTAGACGTTGTTAAACAAAACGTCCGCAGTTCAAACCCACAGTTGCTCAGCAGCAGGAAAGAAGAGACTGTCTACTGCTTCCACAAACGTTCACTGGCTTCGAAACCCCATACAGGCTTGTTGTGAGTCGACATCGTCTTGATGGCAGTGGGTTTGGGTTGGCTATGGCTTCTTTAAACCTAGGTCAAGTGTACCTAAGCCCTTTCTAGTAAACCAGGTTGGGTCCGGTTTTCTGAGTAAATCCATGCCATCATTCTTTGTCTGACTTGAGATCATGTCTCTATTGTCACCTTTGGGTCCCTTCTTTGACCTCTTAGAGCATGATCTGCTTCCTGCCTGCCCCTCGGATGCTCCGTCTGATGACCTTAGCTTTGCATCTATTTCAGGCCTCTCTTGGGATCATCCCCTGGATAGCCCTGACCCATCACTTTAGGACCCATTAAACCTAGAGAGCTATGTGCCCAATGAGTATAGACTAAAGTGATAATGGGAATATTCAGGTTGCTAAGATAGAAAAGGGCACAGACATCACACTCTCTGCCAGGGACACAAGTCACATATTGTTGGTCATCCTCTTTATTGACAAAGGAACCTTCCCTTGCAGCTGCCTCACAACAAGCATAGTTAACACCACCCCCAATAAGGGACAGGTATTTCTGCATTCCCCTCTCTCATGGCCACTAGCATAGCAATAGCATTAGAATCACACTGACCTCGCCAAGCATCACTCCCTCTTTGGCTCATTATAAATGAAGCTATCTTGGACTTGGGGAAGTTACAAACCGAGACACGCTCTGTCAGAGGTCACAGGGACTTCTCCCTTCATCGTTTCCCCCAAGAAGGAACTCCTCCTGAAGGGTAGCTCCTGAATCTCTTCTGTCACTGGAGGTTTCACAAGCCACGTGGCAGAGCACAGAAGTAGCTCACATGTCAACTACAGTCACTCTTTCAGGGATTTCAACATCCAGCTCACGTCTATGACACCTTCTGTTATTTTTCCGTCCTTGCACAAGTGTCCACAGGTGGGCAGAAATATGTGGCGGTCATGTGCTTATATTCATTTCATGAGTGAGATGTAGGGGTGGAGTCTAGCCTGTTAATCTGGAGATAGGCATTGAGGAGCCAATGTGAGGCTTCCATGTGGGCATGGCTTTCTCCTGAGACTTCTGGGAAATCTCGAGATATTTCCCTCATGGAGATGAGAAGCCATCTCCCCAGTTGTTGGGAGTTAGTCTCAGAGACAAGGAACTACGGATAAGATGGCAGTGTCCGAGGAGCTAGAGAACCCAGAGGAGAAGCCACATGGCCTTACTCTAATGGGACCAGACCTCTGAACCTGGAGAAGGCATGTGGAGAGCCCTGCCAGTGCAGAGTTGCTTCTACCACCACTGGATCCTGTTGATGGACCCTGAACCCTGGAAACAAGGAGCCATGAGGGGACCCCTGCCAGCCCTGGGATTCTGCACCCACTGGCCTGTGACTTCGTGATTCAGAAGGAGACATTATAGACTGGTGTCAGACATATGGGCTAGATCGGACTTATGACTTTGAACTGGACTGGTCGGGGCCAGTTCTCAATGTCGCATTCCTCTTGTATATAAACCTTTCCCTTACAACCATATGCGTGCCTATGAGTTTGTTTCTCTAGTTTCCCCGGACTAACACAGAATATGAGGATAAAGAAGCAAGATAGGTGCCAAGGCTTTGCTAGAGTTGCCTCACGCCAGCCTACTGAAGACAAGGTCGGTGAGGGAGGGAGGCTTCTACTCTGCAGAGACTACAATCTAGTTGTCAAACGCCCTCCCCCTTCAGCCTTGATGGTTAACCTGTCCTGCCTCCCCCTTCCTGATATTCTCATTTCAAACCATCATGGGATTCAACCTGCCCACTAAACCTGCTCACACACCAACTGACTTTTCCCAAATGGTGACTAATTCCCTTAGTACGTCTGTGCTGGGCCACAAGTCCCCACCCACAGTGGGAAGGAAATCACTTTTCCGGTGTGTAAATGTTAGACAAATCAGGATCTTTAGAACATGGTGTTGTACTTAGATTCTGGGAGGACTTGGGGAGCAGCTATACTTGGGGACACTGCTAGTGACAATATCCCATTTTCCACAGTGGAGGCATGATCATTGATTGCCTTGCACTCTCCTCGCCAAAGGGGAAAGAGCAAACTATTCACCAGCCTTCCTACCGCCTTTGGCTGTTGGAAGTAAGGGCTACGTGGCATAATTGGGAAAGATCAGAGGTAGGATCCAGCTGGCTCTCACAGGTTCAGCAGAAGTGATACTGTGTTTTTGTTGAATTTGGCAAACAGGTCGCTAAAATGACCCTTGTCATCAGGCTTCTCTTTAAAGCAGACAGCTGGGCAGCCACCCAATATGGAAATCACAAATTTACATTCCTTACTCTTTTTTTACAATGCATTTCACAACAGCATATTTTATATGCCCTTAATAATGTTCATTTGGGTCCATAGGTATGAAAAATTAGGTGGTATTCTGCTTGTAATATTTCTCTATTTCATAGAACTCTACAAGTTTGATGAACTATTACAACTTTATTTCCTCACGATTGTTATTGCCGTAAACAAATATATAATGCAAAGAGGAAAGTGTGCCAAGCAACAGAGGGTGATGTGCTGTCATTTGTTTCTGCTTGGTGTTATGCCCCAAATTCCAACAAGAAATTATGAGTGAATTATGAAATTCCTGGAATTGCTCAAAGAGCTGAAATATTGCTAGAATAATTGTTGTTCGTTCTGCAGAAGCAAAAAGGGAATTTTTCAAAGATAGACATAGTATGTTCAAGGAAGAGTAATTGCCTGTTTCAAATGTATCAAACTCAATGACGATTTCTTTTTTTAAAAAAATTGGATCCTCACGAGGTGACAACAGGATCACAGGTGTCAGGCAGAAAAAGACCCCAAATCAACAATCATATGGATGCGAATGAGGAGGTTCCACGAGCAGAACCACAGCCCATCTGTAGACAAGTGGAGAGCTCCTCCCAGAAGCATCCCAAGGAAGAGATGTGTCCGGCAGGGTGCAGGATAGCACTGCTGAAACATGCAACTTCCCTCCCCTTATTTAATGCTTCTCCCCTCCCCCACTGTCATGACCCCAGTTCTACCTTACAAATCCAGCTACACCAAAGGATGCACACTGGTCCAGAGAAGAGCTCTTTATGCACATGGAATCCAGGACAGATAAACCTCTCTGGGACAGTAATGGGGAGCAGTGATAACCATGAAAATACTGGGAATGAGGAGGAGAAAGGGGAAACCAATTGCGATGATTGAAATATAACCGCCCTGCCCCCCCAACCCAAGAGGGACAAACAACAAAAACGTGGGTGAAGGTAGACAGCAGATGGTGGAAGAGATGAAAGTAATAATAATTTATGATTTATCAAGGATTCATGAGGGTGGAAGGGGAGGGGAGGGGGGGAAAGAGGAGCTGATACCAAGGGATCAAGTAGAAAGAAAATGTTTTGAAAATGATGATGGCAACATATGTACAAATGTGCTTGATATAATTAATGTATACATTGTTATAAGAGCTGTAAGAGCCCTCGATAGAATGATTTGTAATAAATAAGTAAATAAAAAGGAACAGGCTTCTACCCCTCTGGAAAGATGGTTAAGGATAAATCACACAGCTGGTGATGCTCAGATTAAAGGGAAGAATATTACATGTGAGGATGCCAATGAGAAAGCAATATGGAAATATATTAATAACAGTTTTATTGGTCTTGTCAGGTTTTATTTAGAATTTTTTCATTAATATTTTTAAACTGATTCTTATAATAATTAAGTTTGGTACATGTTTTATTGTTCTTATTTAAGTATTAGCTGTGTGAAATAATAAATTACCTTTGAATATATTGTCTTATATTTAAAATGGCCATTAGAGCATCAAACCAGTTGTCAAATAGATTGAATATGTGCACATGTGTGTGTTATTCTCTCTGACTGGTCCTCCTTCTGAGCAAACCTGGTAACTCAGCTTCTTTGACAGCACAGGTAACTTTATCCCCCAGGAACATGGTATTTGTTTATGGCTATGAATTCTTCTTGACCTCATCCACCTGCCTGTAAGCTTTAGTAAATTCATGGAAAGTTTTGAAAACTACATAAATATAAACCGTTTGAATCTGTCCCCACACATATGTAGAGATATTCTACATATATGTAGAAATATGTGTGTACATATATGTGTGTACAGATGTACATGCATGTATATACAAACAGTGGGCAACCCCTAAATTATGGAATTGCACTGAGCAGAGTGGAACTTTCATAGTATGCATTTTCCCCACTAGAATTGAACAATTTGTTGAGTTAGTGCACCCAGTGGCGTCACTTGGGAAGGTTCTCTCTGGTCGCAGTGAATTTTTTCAAAAAAGCAGTTTAGCTAAAACCTCATTTTATGTGATGGCCAATTTAAAAGAACAGTATGTGGCTGTGAAATTTTGTTTCCTACTTTGGGAAAATGCTGCAGAAACAGTTGTGATGTTGAACCTAGCCTACAAGGACAGCAAGATCGTGAAAACTCAAGTGAATGAATGGTTTTGTTTCATAAAGGTGAGATGATTGATGACAAACCTCATTCTGAATGTCTGTCAACATCCCAAACAGATGAAAATCTTGCCTCATAGTGTAATTTGAGTTCATTCCACTAGGTCACACTGTTACCCAAGTTTTCTATTTAGAGCTTCTGAAAAGATAGCCTAACGGTGTGTGATATAAAAAAAAGTCCTGATTCATCATAGACAAGGGACTGGTTTTGCCAACACTACAATACATCTGGCTCATGCAGCCATCTAGTGTGCCAGTTTGGGGCAAAAAACAACATACCTCTCTTGTCCCACACACCTTACTCACCTGAATCGTTACATGCAGGTTAGTTTTTTGTTTCGTTTTGTTTTTGTATCTTGGAATGCGGAGGGACATGAAAGGACAGTGATGTGATGAGAGTGAAGAGGTGCTGTCAACCATCAGATGAGTTTGAAAAATGTTTGCAAGAATGGAGTCATAGATTTGACAAATGTATTCAGTATAATGGAGAGGATGTTTGAAGCTGATAAGGTTGTTTTGTAAAAAAAATTAAATGCACAGCTTTGGAAAAAAAATCTGTCTTTTTGGAGGTACACCTTCATATACATGGTGGGATATATGTTCATGTGTATGTGTGTGTATATATATGCATGTATATGTGCATGCATACATGTGATGGATGGCCTGTATATGTCTGTGTATACACATGTGTACATGCATGTATATGTGTGTGTGCATGTGTGTGGGGAGATATATGCACACATATATATTTGGCAGAGGACATTTGCACATACATAAGTATGTATATGTTTCTGGAGAGAAAGTTTATCTGTGCTGTCAAAGGAATTGTGTCACGGGTATGCCCTATGGAAGGGGTCCCCAGCTTCATCCCATAGGGTGCTCCTTCAAGGAGTGGACCTTGTGTTAGTCCAAGTAAACTAGAGAAACAAATCCATTGACACACATATAGATATAACAGCATGGTTTATATATGAGGAATGGGACCTTGAGAAAGCATCCCAGTCCAGTCCAGTTCAAAGTCATAAGTCCGATATTAACCCATATGCCCAATATCAGTCTACAAAGTCTCCTTCTGACTCAACAGTGGGTGCATAGTTCCAGTGCTGATGGTGCAGTGTCCCGGCTCCTCACTTCCAGGGCTGAGGGTCCATCAACAGCATCCAGTGGTGGTAGAAGCAACTCAGCGCTGGCAGGGGTCTCCATGTGGCTTCTCCAGCTTCAGAGGTCTGGGTCCATCAGGGCAAAGCCTTGTGGGTTCTTCTCTGGCTCCTTCAACTCCTGGGATGCTGCCATCTTGTCTTGTCTGTAGTTCCTTGTCTCTGAGACTAACTCCCAACAACTGGGGAGATAGCTTCTCATCTCTACGAGGGAAATAGCGTGAGATTTCCTAGACATATCAGGAGAAAGCCATGCTCACACAGAGGCCTCATTGGCTACTCAATGGCTATCTCCAGATTAACAGGCTAGACTCCATGCCTACATCTCAATCATGAAATTAACATAAGCACATGACCGCCACAGACCTACACATCAGGAATGGGTCTGCCCCATCAGATGATGGGGCCAAAGGGCTGGGAAAGAGGAGCAGCTGCAGAGCCACGGAGGCAGAAAGACAGAAAGACCTGTGCCCTGCTGCGTGTGTGGGCCTCGGAGACCAGACCACACTGTGCCTTTTGTTGGCAGGGCTGAAGATCCGCCCCTGGACCTCTCTGGGAGCATAAAGGGTCTGTGGGGTAAAGGGCTCCTCCTGGCCAAAGCCGGGATTGGTGGTTGAGGCAATACTCATGTGTCCGCTGAAGTCCCCAGCTTTCTCCCTGCACAGGGAAATGCAGAACAGATGCAGACTCTGACGACCAACTCAGGGAACTCTGGACCAACAAAACAGGACATCAAGGTAAGGGATGTTCAGGTCAACATGAAAAACAAAATTCATTTTCTCCTGAGGAAACTGGTAGGTTCAAACTTCTGACTTTGTGGTTAAGAGCTCAATGCACAGCCAGTGAGTGATGCCTCCCTCGCTGGGGTCCAGACAAGAATGAACATCTAGAGAGTCTGGCACCAAACCAAGAGCGTTTGCCTTAGGGGACAGGCACAAACACCTGTCACCACCACCTCACACCCCTCCAGGAACCGAGTTAAGTCTCAGCTCACACACTCCAGCCATGTGACTAGGACCAGGGTTTTGTCTACGCCAGACCTCAGTTTACTGCCTGGAGAAGGAGACAATTACACCTGTCTGTGGATTTGGTTTCTGTGTCCACTGCTCCCCCCTCTTCCAAGAGAGCAGCACCAGCGCCTTCTCTTGGGATGTCCATATTAAAGTTGGGTGATGTCCTCTCTCCATTCAAGACTCTGACCTGTGGGAGGGGTTCTGAGATGACTGCCCCCTCCCTCTACCCATGCTAACTGTCTTAGTGGACATAGCATGGGGCTGGGTGTTGTGTTTCAACCCCTGGATTCCGCCCCACCAGGCTGGGCCGGTGGGGAAACCACAAGACTTGCTGCTTCATTGAAACTCACCCACTGGGAGCTGGAACTCTGGGGAAACCTTGTACCCTTGGCAAGGAGTACCCTAGCAGGGGACCTGGCACAGGACAGGCCAGCCTCTCACCCTATCGATGAAGCAAGGTGCATGTTTTTCTTTGATGAGAGGTTTTGACCAGACATAAGCCAATGTCTTGTCTTCAGCTTAGACGCACTGAGCAGGGAGCCTTTGGCCGCGGGATTTGTTTTTCCTCAGTGGACAATAGATGCTCACTTGATGTCACTTGATAATTCACAAGCAAATTCAGATCTCTGGGTCTTCTTGCTCCCTTCCTGCAGCCCAGAGGAGGCGCTCTCAGAAGGGGTCAGCACACTGCCAGACCCTGCAGCTGAGAAGTCAAATTCACACTCAGCTCCTCCCCAGGCAAAGGGAGGCAGGTAAGGAGACTGGCCTGAGCCCTCCTGAGGACCTGCACTCGTACAGAGCACACTCAAAAACCCATGTAAACGTACACATCTGCTTGAAGGCACCCCAAACAGCCTGCGCACACACTCAGAAATACACACACACACTCAAAATCACACATTCACACTGACGCAAAGCTGCCCTCACTGCACACCCTGAGGACACAAACACGCATGTACACACACAGAGAAATGCACGTAGAAACACACTCGCAATTCCATCTGCTCCCCCACGGAATCCTCAGTCTGCCCAGCTCCAATTCTGCCCACCCGAGCCACCCACTGCGTCCTGCTGCAGCCGTGTACTCCCAGAGGAGGACTCCCAAATGTCCTGGGGGAGGACATTTTCCATGGAGACGCTGCCTCCGGTCTCTGAATGCCCTAGGCCCAGGGCTGCCGGCACTGAGATGAGAAAGGGCTTTCAACGCAGCCAGAGAAAGGAGTGTCTTCGGAGGACTTGATGAGCTGAAAGACGGTTATTCTGTCCTGACTGTGGAGAGGTAAACTCTTTCGAGCTTCGGAAGCCTGAGCACAAGTTGATCACTGGAGGAGGGGCGGGATGGTGGCGCTGGTGGACTGGAGCTCACCACTGGGGGGCCAGTGGAAGGGCATTTTCTCTGGGGAAGCCTATTTTGGTCTCTGCATTCAAAAGAAATCCTCTTCTCACAGACACGTACATTCTAACACACACATACACACACGCACGCACACACTCCAAACCACTCGTGCACACTCTCACCCAATCACACCCATGCTACCTGTCTCCAGCCGGCCTTAGCACCCTTCGCCATTTGACTCACCCATTGAACTCGTCACGTTTAGCTGAAGGTAGAGATGTGCGTCCTCTCCCACCCGCTGGTGTATCTGCAGCCCCTAAAACAGAGTGCAAGACACAGTGCTGGCATTGATACATACTGCTTGAGTAAAGGAACCTTCACCTGAAAAAGACATGGAGCCAGGGAGTTGCCATGTTACCCTCTGTCCTTTGACACTCGCTCACACACACACTCACTGCGGTCCAGTCATAGACAGAGCTGCTGGGCCCTGAGGCTGTTGGAATTCTGAGTCCTGTGGATGTACACGTGACTTGTGCAGGTGGATGTACACCGTGGCTTGTGAAGCGTTCACCGCTTATGGTTGCTGCCAGGACACCAGCCCTGCAGTGCCACCTGCCTTCTGGGTGGCAGCCGGAGGGCAGCTGGTCGCCGACCAGGCTCAGTTTTCTCCCCGGGTCAGCCCAGGTCCTCACTACGGTGTCGGGTGAGGGCTGCTCCGGAGAGCACAGAGAGGGAGGGCTCCAGCAGTTGCCCCTGCTCTGTGAGCCAGCCGGAGGCCGCCACTTGTCACCTGGCTTGCACGCAGGAGAAGGACGGGATCTTCTACGCCCACAAAGAGTTGTCTCCGAAGCCCACAGGGGCAGTTCCACCCGGTCCGGCCGGGTTGCTTGGAGGCCGTTTGGGCCAGTCCCGTGTGAGACGGCTGTGTGAGAGCTCAGGGCAGGATCCAGGCTCCTGCACAGCCGCCGCCTCCGCTTGCAACTTCTCTCTCTCAAAGACTGGCATTGAGACTGTTCCCACGATGGCAGAGATACTGACTGCGGCCACCAGCCCACCCTAGACCCCGAGACCCCACTCTTGGCCCGAAATCAAGCTAGGGGAACGTGGCACTCCTGGAGACCACAGACAGCTCTCGCCTCTTGGTTCCCCAAGAGTCGCCAGTTTCTTCTCTCTGCGAGACTCCAAACCCCTTGGCTGTGGGCTGCTCAGGGCCCGCCCGCTGCTGGCAGGCTACCTGAGCCAACGCTGGGGCCGGCTGCCCCCGCGTGGCCATGTCTGGTACCGCAGGTCC
>PVJH01022216.1:0-37042 GCA_004026705.1 Nesogale talazaci | reverse complement strand
CACATGCATTTTAGTTGTGTTATACTTGTCAATTGTGTCCTGAATGGCAGATGAGTGTTCTCTAATTATATCACATCCCAAAGCAATCTAGTTCTGTCTTCATACACTTCAAATGATGTGTTTTTCTCAAAAACTACAGTTCTGCAAGTAAATTCACATCTGTTTACTTTGAGCTAAGCAGTTCTTTGCTAACCCTCTCCTGGAAACTGTCATGTTATTAAAATTTCACTCAACATATTTTATTATGCATCTAATTAAATTCCTAGAGCACTAAAGGTTAGGGATAAGACCCACAACTTGCTTACAGGGGATTCTGCAATCTAGCTGAGTAGTAATTATAAAAACTTCTACTAAAAGGGGTATGTGACTGCAATTCTCTTTTAAAGCAATCAGTACAAAAGAAACCTCATATATACCAAAGAATGAATGTGAGAGAAGCTTTGCCCTTATCATTAGGTGATAAGAAAGATTTCAGTGATGCTGTTTGGATCTTCTAAAATGATAGTGTTTAAAAATTAGCGAAGATCCAGGGAGGAGAAGGAATAGTCACTGGGAGAGAATAAGCTTGGGGACCGAACAGACCCCTGGGGCAAGCCAAAGTGCAATAGAAAAGGCAAAGGTGGAGATGAGAAGTGACAGTTTCGATATCACAAGATTAGATTGTATATCTTGGAATGATCTTATAACCCCGGTGAAAGTTTCAAACCAAATTCATCTCAGCTTCAAGGCCAGCTTATTCAGTATTGGGTAAGTGCTGGAGTAAAAGGGCTTGCACCTTGGCATCAAAAACCTGAACTTGCATCATGGCCCAGCCACTTCTCAGCTATGTGAATGTGGCCTGTGCTTTCTCAGCTATGGAATTTGCATGGTAATTTCTGCTCAGTAATGCCATTAAGATTAGGGTTCTCATAAGTAGAGCTCCAGATAGGATGCTAAGAACCCCAAAGATGCTCAGTAATCAGTAGTTCAGAAAAGTGAACTATGTCCTAAATATTCTAGAGCCTGTCCTTGAAAGCCAATCTTTAAACAATAGCTTTAACGTTTCTTCTCCCCCACCCCCTGCCATTGGCCATAATCTTTATTTTTTTCAGCTGCATTTTTTATTAAAAATCATTTTATTGTGGACTTGTACATTGTTTTTCACAATACATAAATAAACATACTGTGCCAAGCACTTTCACATGTCTGCTGCTGTTATTGTTCTCCAATCATCAGCCTTTTCCCTTGAACCCCTGCTATCAGTTTTTCCATCCCTTCCCCTCTTCCCCTGCTCTCCCCTCCCCACCAATTCTCAATACTTTATATATTGTTCTGTCATATCTTACACTGCCCAACCTCTCCCCCAACCCACTCCTATGATGCCCATCCTTTAAATAGGAGTTTATGTGTATATCCTTGCAGTTGGCTCCATCTCTCTACCCCACCTTCTCTCCACCCTTCAAGCAGCTCCAATCTGGAGCTGGCCCGAAGGGGCTTATCCATCTTGGTTTCCCCATACCTCCAGCTCCCCTCTCTACTAGTGTACCTTCTCCAGTCCATCTGGATTGGTAAGGTAGAGTTGGGACCATGATGGTTGGGGGGAGGAAGGCTTCGGGAACTAAAGGAAACTTGTATGCATCCTTGATGCCCTGTTGTCCCTTGACTGGTCTGTCTCCTCCCCTTGACTCCCCTGTAAAGTGGTGACCAATTACGTGCCAGTAGGCCTTAGGACCCCACCCTGCTCTCCCCCTGATTCATGATGACTTGGTTCTTGTTCTTTGATGCTTGACACCTGCTCCTTATGGCCCTCTTGATCACTCAGGCAGGTGTGCTTCTTCCATGTGGACTTTGATGCTTCTGGGCTGAATGGTGACTTATCTTCCAGTCTTTGAGACTCCAGACATTCAATCATTTGGTAGCTGGGCACCATCATTTCTTCTACTCTGTTTGCATCTGTATCCATTTGTCTTCAGTGATTGTATCGGGAGTCAAATGGTTTATTGATTTTGATTTTTGTTCTTTGATGCCTGATACCTGATTGTTTCAGCATCTCATGATCGCACAGACAGGTGAGCTTCTTTTATGGTGGGTTTTGTTGTTCCTGAGCTTGATGGTTGCTCGTTTATACTCGAGTCTTTAAGACTCGATGTTATATCTTTTCATAGCTGGGCATCTTCAGCTTTCTTCACCACTCTTGGTCATGCTACCACATGTCCTCAGTGGGTGCCTTGGGGATGTGTGCACACAGTGATATCTGTGTCGTTTTCCCCCGTTTGATGACTATTGCCTAGACTTTACACCACCTTGTGGCCATGATGGTTGTTCTGCTTCTGTGTGGGTGTGGTCTCTTCTCAGGTAAGTGGTTTATTGTTTATTTTCAGGCTTTTAAGACCCCAGATGATATATCCTTTGCTAGTTGGGCACCATCAGCTTTCTTCACCACATTTACTTATGTACCCATTTTACTTTTGTGATCATGTTGGGCCAGTGAGCTTTGTGGAATACCAGATTCATAGAACAAAGTGTTCTTGCATTAAGGGAACGCCTGGGTGTGAGTCCAAGGTCCACTTGCTACCCTAGTATTTGACCTATGGATATGTTCTTAAATTTAATCCCTCCTTATAATAGATAATTGTATCTATGTATGAACATGCCTATGTTTAGACCTCTTCAAGTGCCCTTTGCCTTCTCGCTCTTTCTTCCATTTCCTTCCATCTCCCTCCTGTCCCACCATCATGCTCCACCTCCATTGGAGTTTTAGCACTTCCTCACAGATCCATCTCCCTTGCATAATCCCGACCAGGCCCCTCCCCACCCTCCCTTCCATCGATTCCAGACCACTTATTGCTCCCTCCACCTGCCCCAGGCCATGTTTTGTCCACGCCCCTTTCTCCTCCCCTCTGTTGTGCCCCCCAGGAATCATCAGACCTGTCATTCTTTACTCCATTCTCTATGACCAGGAGTACCCCCTTCTTGTTTCAGTTTATTTTGTTTTTATTTATTTTGGGGGGATGGAGGGTGTCAGTCTGCACTGCTTCCCCACCATGAGACATCTCAAGTTCCCTGTGTCGTTGTCTGCTTCTATCGGGAGCCAGTGTGTACCATCCTGTTGATTGTTTGCCCAGTCCTTTCTGTGGCGCATTGGGTCCCCAGCGGGGTGTAGTCCTCTAAGCATCATTTGTTGGTGTGGGAATTGGACCAGCTCTCTTCCCTCTTCCTCCCTTCTTGTCTTTGTCCCTGTGGGTGTGGGATGCTGGTCCCTCCCCCAACCCATTCTCTGCCACGTGCACTTCTAGGGATGGAGTCCATCTGACTCTGGTTGCGACCAGCTCTGTAGCTTTCCCTTTTCTTACATCCTTCCATGAGTCCACACTGTCCTCATGGTTGGGTGCTTCGTGGTAGGAACTGCTTGACCATTCCGATTTCTGTGGAGACAAGACCAGTACTCTGCCCCTGGGTGGGTTAGAGTCCCATTCCCTCTGTTATCTTTTCACTTTTGAATTCCCTTTTATCTCCTATCCCCTCCACTCCCTCATCCTTCTCCCATTACTGTGTTGCACACAGCGTGTACCTCCCTGGGTTTGGTCCTCCCTCCTCCCCTTACCCTACATCTTGGACCAACTTTTATGGTATAAGAGTCTCCTCTTTTATACTGAACATCCTGTTTCTACTTACCTCAGGGGGCTCATGCAGTACTTAATCCTTTTGTGATTGACTGGCTTTGCTTAGCATAATTCCCTCCAGTTCTTCCCACGCAGAGATGTGTTTCATATACTCTTCAGAGCTTTTGAGTGAGGCATAGTACTCCATTGTGTGTATGTGCCAGAGTTTGTTGATCCATTCATCTACTAATGGAATTTTAGATTGCTTCCAACTCTTTGCGATTGTGAATTGTGCTGCAATAAACATTGGCGTGCATACTGCTGGCTGTGGTTTATTTCTTGCCTCTTCTGGGTATATGCCCAATAATGGGATAGCTGGATCATAGGATAGCTCAATTTCTATTTTAATTAAGTATCACCATGCTGTTTTCCATAATGGCTGTACATATCTACATGACCACCAGCAATGTAGAAGTATTCCCATTTCACTACATTCGCTCCATTTGTTGCACTCTGATTTTCTGATCTGGGCTAGCCTCAAGAGTGTTAGATGATATCTCATGGTTGTTTTCATCTGCATTTCTCTGATGGCTAGTGAGCGGGAGCATTTTCTCATGTGTTAATTGGCCATATGGACCTCCTCCCTAGTGAAACTTCTTTTCAGTCCTTTTTCCCATTTCTTCAAAGGGTTATCTGTTTTCATCTTCTTGCACGAAACAAGGGTATTGTAGATTTTTGTAGAAGCCCTTTGTCTTTTGTAGCATTGCTAAAAATCCTCTCCCAGTCTGTGGGTTGCCTGGCTACCCTATTAGTAAAGTCTTTTGATGCACACATGTGTTTTATTCTTAGTAAGTCCCATTTGTCAATTTCAGGTTCCTTTACTTTTGTACCCTGTCCTATTGCAGTTAGCCTTTGTATTCCCTGGGTCAAGGTTCTTAGATTTTCCCCGATTCTCTTGCCGATGGTCCTGATGGTTTGTGGTTTAACTTCCAGATCCATGATCCACCTCGAGTTTGTTCTTGTGCATGGGGTGATGTAGAGATCCTGTTTCATTTTTCTATATGTAGATTGCCATTGTCTCCAGCACCATTTGTTAAATAGGACATCACCCTCCCACTTGATGCTTTTGGGGCCCTTGTCGAATATCAGTTGTGTATATGCTAATGGTTTTAGTTCTGGGTTTTCTATTCTTTTCCATTGATCTGTGTATCTGTCATTGTGCCAGTACCACACTGTTTTGACCACTGTGGCCTTGTAGTAAGTGTGAAAGTTAAAGTCAGCCCTCTGACTGTGTTCTTTTCCTTGCGGAGATCCCTGCTAATTCTGGGCTTTTTCTCTCTCCATATGAAGTTGGTGATGTTTTTTCAGTCTCTGAAGAAGGTTGATGGTATTTGGATTGGGATAGCGTTGAACTTATAAAGTGCCCTGGGAAGGATAGACATCCTTCCTATATTGAGTCTCCCAATCCATGAACATGGGATATTCCTCCACTTGTGGAGGTCACTTCTCATTTCCTGTAGTAGGGTTTTGTAGTTTTCCTGGTACAGGTCCTTTTTTATGTTGTTAGATGTAGTATCCCTAGATACTTAAATTTATTCTTGGCTATTGTGAATGGTACTGCCTTCTTGATCTCCTCTTTCATGGTCTTGTCACATGTGTATAGCAGACTAATTGACTTCTGTTTGTTGATCTTGTATCCTGCCACTCTTCCATATTCCTCTATTGGTGTTAGTATTCTGGTTGTGGAGCTCTTGGGATTTGCGATGTACAGGATCATGTCATCTGCGAATAATGATAATTTGACCTCCTCATCTCTCATTTGGATACCTTGGATGTCTTTCTGTTGCCTTATGTTATTTGCTAAGACCTCTAGTACTATATTGAATAGTATTGGAGATAAGGGGCATCTTTGTCTAGTCCCCTTCTTCAGCGGGAATGATTTAGTCTTTTTTCCACTGACTATTATGTTAGCTGTTGGCTTCTCATAGATAGCTTGTATTAACTTGAGGAACTGACTTCTATTCCTTTCTGTATGAGCGTCTTGATTAGGAAAGGGTGCTGGATGTTGTCAAATGCTTTCTCTGCATCTATAGATATTACCATATGGTTCTTATCTTTCATCTTATCAATATGATGTATAATATTGATGGAAGAGAAGATATAGATATGGTT
The DNA here is from genome assembly GCA_004026705.1 of Nesogale talazaci. Classification (NCBI taxonomy): domain Eukaryota; kingdom Metazoa; phylum Chordata; class Mammalia; order Afrosoricida; family Tenrecidae; genus Nesogale; species Nesogale talazaci. Next base: position 31,289 of record PVJH01022216.1, on the reverse strand, counting down.
ATCAATTCCTGCATCCCTGGGATGGATCCTATCTGATACTGGTGGATTATGCCCTTTATATATTTTTGTATTCTATTGACCAATATCTTGTTGAAGATTTTTGCATCTATGTTCATTAGGGATATTGGTCTATCGTACTCTACTCCTGTGGGATCCCTTACCTGTTTGAGTATCAAAGTTATATTGGCTTCATAAAATGAGTTGGGGAGTTTTCCATTCTTTTCTATACTCTGGAAAACTTTGTGGAGGAATGGTGCCAGCTCCTCCCTGAAAGCTTTATAGAATTCCCCAGTGAAGCTGTCTGGCCCAGGAGCTTTTTTTGTTGGTTATTCTTGATAACCATATCTATATCTTCTCTTATTATGGGTTTGTTTAGTTTCTTGACCTCTATCTGGGACAGTCTAGGGAGGGATTGTTTTTCCAGTAATTGTCCATGTCTTCCAGATTGTTGAACTTGTTGGAGTACAGATTTTCATAGTACTTTTTGATAATCCTTTTAATTTCATTAGGGTCTGTTGTGATTTCCCCCATATCATTCCTCATCCTGCCTATTGTTGCTTGTTCTTTCCTTTCTTTGGTTAGGTTTGCCAATGGCCTGTCGATTTTATTGATCCTTTCAAAGAACCAACTTTTTGCTTCATTAATCTTTTGCATTGTTTTTTGTCTTCCCAGTGGTTCAACTCTGCCCTAATTTTTATTATTTCTTTTCTTTTATTGTTGGAGGGATTATTCTGTTGACTCCGTTCCAGTTGTTGGAGTTTGTGAGAGCGTGTCTGCCATAAGACTTTCTTCCTTTTTCATATATGCTCCTATTGCAATCAGGCTACCTCTGGTAACTGCCTTTGCAGTATCCCAGAGGTTTTCATATGAAGTATTCTCATTCTCATTAATTTCTGGAAATGTTTTGATCTCCCTTCTAATCTGGGTCATTACCCATTCATGCCACAGAAGTTCGTTATTCATCCTCCAACTGTTTGCCCTTGTTTTACTACTGGTCCTTTTATTAACCTCCAGCTTTATGGCATGGTGGTCGGAGAAGGACGTCTGTTTGATGCCTATGTGTTTGAATTTACTTATGATTGACTTGTGTCCCAGCATGTGGTCAATTTTTTGAAAATGTGCCATGTGGCCTTGAGAAAAATGTGTATTTTTTTTTGCCCTTGGATGGAAGGCCCAGAATACGCCTATCAAGTCTAGTTGTCTTATTGTGGTGTTTAGTTCTATAGCCTCTTTGCTGTGCTTCTTTCCCAAAGTTCTGTGTTTCTCTGATAGTGGCACGATAAAGTCCCCTTCTATAATTGTTGAGTCTGTAACATCGTTTTTCATATTCTGAATCGTCTGTTTGACAAATTTCGTGGGTCTCTCATTTGGCGTGTATATATTTATTATGCTTACTGGTTCCTGATGGAGTTCTCACTTGAACAAAAGAAAATGCCCCTCCTTGTCTCTTTTTATGGCTTGAAATTTGAGGTCTGTTTTATCTGAGATTAAGATTGTGACTCCTGCTTTTTTTGATTCACCATTAGTCTGATATACCTTCCTCCAGCTTTTTATCCTTAGTTTATTCTTTTCTGGAAGCTTAAGATGAGTTTCCTGCGGGCAACAGATTGATGCATTATGTTTACCAAGCCAGTCAACTAACTTTTTTATTTTAATGATGGAGTTCAGGCCATTGACATTTAGAGTTATTATCCCAATCTGTGTGTTCATTGCTGGTCTCTTGTGTTTTTTGATGTGTTTGTTTTCTTATCCCCCTTTTCATAGCTCTGTTGTGTTTTCATGGGGGAGCTTCTTTATTGCTATGTTTTCTACCTGTGGCCAGATGTTCTTGGTGATTGGAGTTATTCTGTTGGCTCCTGGGTGAGGTTGGAGCATGCGATGTTCTTCTGTTTGTTCTTGGTAGGTGTTGGTCTTCCGGCCATAGTGAGTCAGCAAGGATCTTCCTCAGGTTTGGATGTCTCACAACATATTCTTTAAGTTTTTCCTTATCTTGGAAGACCCTTATTTCCCCATATATCTTGATAGGTAGCTGTGCAAGGTAAAGGATTCTAGGGAAGGCATTGTTTTCCTTCAACTTCTGGAAGATATTGGTCCACCCTCTTCTTCTCTTCATGGTTTCTGTTGATAGATCTGCACATATTCTTACCTGAGAGCCCTTATATGTGACCATCCTCCTTTCTCTTACTGCTCTCAGGATTTTCCTTTTTCCTCGAAGTTGGACAATTTAACTATTATGTGCCTTGGTGAGTTCTTCCTGGGGTCTAGTCTACTCGGTGTCCTTTCTGCTTCCTGTATGATAGACTGGTTCTCATTCATTAGGTTGGGGAAATTTTTCAGAAATTTTTTGTTAAATTTGCTGTTGATTTCTTCTTTGTGTTCTTGTTATGGTAGGCCAATGATTCAAATGTTGTTCCTTTTCATAGCATCGCTCATTGATCTCAGCTCTTCCTCTTTTTTATTATCTTGTTTGAGTGTCTTTCACATTTGCTGAGGTCAGCCTGATTGTCTTCAAGATCACTGATACAAGTGTCAGCCTCATCCAGTCTGTTCGTGAGATCAGCAAGTCTGTGTGCTGCTTCTCCTATTTCTTCTGTTGACTCCTGTATTTCCCTCTGATGCTTAATCCTTATTCACCCTTTCTATTGCAGCCTTCATCCCCTCTATCTTTGCATCCTTTGTCTGTGTGGCTTCCTTCATCTCTTTTATTTCTCCTATCAATCTTCTAAGAATTTCTTTTTGTGGTAGATCCACATCAGATTCTTCTGTGAGTGTAATGAGATCTGTTGCTGTGGTTTGTCTTTCTTGTTTACTTATTTGCATTGATGTGGTATTCTTTTATTTACATGATGCTTTCGAGGAGGTTGGTGCCATGTTCCTCGGCTACCTTGTGTACTTTCAGAGTGATTGGTGTTGGTGTTTTCACAGGGTGCCTGTGTTTTTTACTTTGGAGATTGGTCCACTAGCTATGTAGGTCAGTACTCTGTTGACTTAAAAATCAGCTGACCCCTTGTTTTTGTGCAGATTCCATAGTACACAGACTCCTGAGCACACACACTCCCAGACTCACACACTCCCAGCCACAGACTTCCACACTGTATAATGCAGCAAGTTCCCAACTCTGGCTCTGAGGTTACTGCTGTTCAGCTAAGATCCTCAGCAAGCCAGCTGTCCTCTTATTCCCACCCAGATTCCGTGCACACAGGCTCCTGTGGGCAGACGCTGAGGCCTGCAGTCTCCCAGGCTACCCAGGATCCCAGCTGCCAAGGCCCCTGAAGTTAAACTGAGGCCCTGGGTCAGACCAACTGTACCCTTGTTCCGCTACAGAATCCTGTGCACACAGGATCCTAGAGACAGACTCGGGGCACCAGAGATTCCTGAGGGCTCAGATTCTGGGGTACACAGACTTTTACTCTGAGGAGTACAGCAGCCTACCCACTCCTGCCCAGAGGCCACAACACTTTAACTAAGGTCCTGGGCCAACCAGCTGACCTCTTGTTCCCACACAGAGTCCATGAATACAGGCTACTGGTGACAGACTTTGGGGCACATAGGCTCCCAGACACCAACACCCCCTAACACACAGACTTCAAGACACACAGACAACACAGGATTCCAACTGTCAAGGCTCTAGAAGTTAAACTAATGTCCTGGACCAAACCAGTTATACCCTTGTTCCCCCACAGACTACTGTACCCACAGGCTCTTGAGGACAGACTCTGCATCACCCATTACCCTGGAGACAGGCTCAGGGGCACACAGGCTCCCGGAGACCCTGGCTCAGGGGCAGAGAGGCTCTGAGGAACTCAACGGGCTCCCAACATGCAGTGGGCAATATAAAATGGCTTAGGCATCCAGATTCCCTTTGTGTGCCTGCTAAAGCACTGGGAAAAGCTAGGCAGGGCAGGACACGCAGCCTGGCTTCCACTCTAGGAAAGGCAGATGGAGGCCCATGGGGCAATGTCCCTCTCAAGAAGCCTGGTGGTATGGCTTCTGGACTAGGCAGGGCGGGAGGCAGGCGGTGCGTCTGTGCAGAGAGCTACTGGAGCTTTCTTGGGCTCAGATCAGGGGGAATGGTGCGCGGGGAGTGCTGGGCATCAGGATCCTGTAATGGTGGGGTCGAATCCCCCCTCACCTGGCACGCATGGCTGCCTGGGGACAGGAATCAGTCCAGGCACTGGCCGTGGGTGTACTGACTGCAGGCAGTGTAAACTGTGAGCAGTTTGTCCCTGGGGGTCTGGAGGGAAGGAGCCAAGCCTGTAGGCATAGTTGCCTTTTTCCCCTGCACTTGAGTGGATCCGTGGGAGACACTCAGCCTGCCTGCCTGGTGGCTGCAGGGAGTGGATCACGTCTGTGGGTGTGTGATGTTCTAGTCTAACCCTGGAGGCTCCATGCAAAGGCCGGCCTGTTTGCAGGGCCCGGGTTAGGCAATGGATTGAGGACTGAACTGGCTGGCGGGAAGGCGCACAAAGGTTGGCCTGCAGTGGGAAATCTCTGATATAAGGAACTGGACCTCTAGAGCTTAAAAGAAAGCAGATGTATGGCAGTGTCCACTCCTGGCCAGGGAGTGCCCCTCATAGGGACCTTTCCACTCACCAGAGCATTTCCAGTGACCTCCTAGACACCAAACTTACTGAAGCTCCCCTCTTGGGCTTCTTACTTTGGCGCCATCTTGGACCCCCTCTCAGCTTAAATGTTTTGACATTGTTGTATTTTAATATTTTTGTTTTCTTCTTCACTATCAATCATTTCCTAATTAAGTTACAGTTAAATAAAGAATTGTTTCCCTAGCTGAACTAGGATAAAATGATTTTGTTCTCAAAACCAATGAGATTAAGGAGGTTCACCAATTAGACTAAGGATAGGATAAACACAATTGTCTGTCAACAAAACTGGAGAATAGTAAGCAACATTTTTATCAACTAATCAATACATTGTCAAGGTGTTGATTTTGAGTTAGCAGAACAGTATTGCAAAGAGTTTTCAACGATTGAATTGTGTAGCTTGCCAGTTTTTTCTTTCCAAGTCATTTTAGCAGAGTTGATTAAAACTGCCTACCTTTTAGTTAGGAGTGCACAGCTTAATTTTTTGCAACAGACAAGGATAACACTAGTTGACAGAGTGGTTTCTGGTCATAGTTTCTGATTTATTTATACTTAGTATGATTTATTTTGATAGTATCATAGTTTCTGATTTATTTACACTTGGGATATACCCCTAGTTTCTTCTCCTTACTTGTTCCTTTATCTATCATCTATCTACTAGCTTTCATCTATCTATTTATCAATCATCTATCTCTCTAATTTCTTCCCTTATTCTCTCTCCCTCTTTCAATCTGACTGTGTTAGTCTGGGTATACTAGAGAACCAAATTCATAAGCATACATATGTGTTTTAGAACTTTATATACAAGAGCAGTTGAATGTTGAGAAAGCATCCAGTCCAGTCCAGTCCAGATCAAATCCTTAAGTCTCATATTAGCCCATATGTTTGCTACTGATCTTTAAAGTCTTCTTCAAACTCATGAAATAGATGCAATGATGCTGAAGACAGAACAATCATGGGCTAATGGGTGAAAATCTTGTGGATCCAGTGGTGGTAGAAGCATCTCAGGCTTGCAAGAGTCTCCATGTGACTCCTCCAGTTCACACGGTATGGGGTCTATCAGCATATTGCTATGAGTCTTGTCAGTAGAGCATGTCTCAGGGAGTGGGCAGAAAGAGAGAGAATTTCCCACTTCCAAAGAGGAAATACAGGAGTTACTGCAATTTCAGGAGGCCATGCCCACACAGAGGTTTCATGGATTATATCTTGATTGACAAGCCAGACTTCACCCCTTCACTCAAAATCCTCTCAAATTGACACTAGGTTATATAACTTCCACAATGACACTCTGTGATTTGGGAATGTCAAAATAAGTCGGAGAAGTTGGGCTTCCTCATAGAAAGATTAGAAGAAGCTATATGAATCTAATTTTCTGTATATAAAGCACTCTTCATTAGTCTGGTTTTACTCGAGAAACAAATCCAGTGACACTATTATATGTACATAAGGGGACATTTCTGGCAGAACCTGTGGATCTGGGAGAAATGTGTAGAAAGTGCAGAATGCTGCTGTGTCTATGAAGCAGTCTTAAATCTGCTGGGTATCCATACTCTTAGGTAGATGGAACCCGCGTTTCCAAGACTTCTGGAATATTGTGGTCTTGAGTCAGGTAGAAGCTGCTGGGTATCCCTTGTTTCCATGACTCCTGGAAAAACTCGAGTCTCGAGGTAAATAAGATCCCAGGCCAGCTCATCTGACAACCTCCCCCTTTAACCTCTGAAACACAGCCTATCAGAATGCTTCTAGCTCCATAGTGACAGCTAAGATCCTCTAATGTAATCGAACAGTAAGATCTTTAAATAATTGGATGATAGTGTCCTGTAATATGATTGGGTGGTTGGTCCTATAATGTGATTGAACAAAATAATCTTGTAAGACAATTGGATGGGCTGGCTCAGTCAGATTTATCTCATGTAAATAACTCAGCTGATGTGGCAGTCATATACTTGATGCCAATTTCATGATTGGGATGTAGGGGTGGAATCTAGCCTGCTAATATGGAGATAGCCAATGAGGCCTCTATGTGGGCATGACTTTCTCCTGAGAATTCTGAGAAATCTTGCGGTATTTTCCCACTTGGAGAAAAGAGACTTGACTGAGTCTTTAATGACAAAATGAGATGAAGCATCCTGATCCATCCTGACTGCTGGAGACTAGAGGAGCCAGAGGAGAAGCCACGTGGGCTTTCCCTGATGGAACCAGACCTCTGGGGCCGCGAAAGCCACAGAGATACCCCTGCCAGCGCTGAGATGCCATTGGATGCCATTGGATGCTGCTGATGGACCCTGAGCCCTGGAAGTGAGGAGCCATTTAGAGACCCCTGCCAGCACTGGAATGCTTCTGCTTCTACTGCCACCAGACACACAAGATTCTGCACCCACTGGCCTGTGATTGGCCTGGTGTCATTGCACGTGCTTTGTAAGTCAGAAGGAGGCTTTCTAGACTAGTATCAGACATATGGGCTAATAACGGTCTTATGTCCTTGGACTGGACTGGGTTGGGGTGCTTTCTCAATATTCCATTCCTCTTTTATATAGACCTTTCCCTTATCTCCATATGCATGTCTAGGAATTTGTTTGAAAAGTCCACCTGGACTAACACAGGCGGAAAGACCTTGTTTACATAGCCCACAGTGTGCATCAATCGTTTTTCATGCTGCAAACCTGTGACCTTATAAGGATGTATTTTGAAACAAGGAAGTGTGTGAAAGAAATTCTCTGATTGGTCAATGAAGCATAGATAAGCCTTGCAAAACTGTGATAAAGTTAGATCTGTGCCGTTGAGCCTGGCCTCTGGAGGTTGTGTGCGTGATTAGTTGACTTCACCACCCTCACTTCCGTGCGTGCCGGACTTTATTCTACATGTGCAAGGAAGAGCTTCATATCAAAGAGTAATTGCATGAGGGTGTACTGAATCCCCACCTCTGCCCCAAAGGGATTTTTTTACAAAGCTATGTAGGTTATTTTTGTTTGTTGTTGTTGTTTTTAACAAAGCAAACTTATCATCTTGAAAGTACTCTTCATTATACTCAATATATTTGTCACATCTGTGATTCCATTCTTGGAAACATTTTTCAAACTCACCTGTTTGGATGACCGACAGCACCTCCCTTAATTTTTTTTATTCACCTCTTCTATGTCATCAAATTGCAGTACTTTTATGTCTCTCTTCATTTGTGGAAACAAAAAGAATATGCACACTACAAATGTGAGTAAGGTAAGTAAGGTGTGTGGGGCAAGAGAAACATGATGCTTTTTGTTAAAAACTAGCTCACTGAGATTGTTGCGAGAGCAGGTTCACTGTCATGGTGGCAAAAATCAGCCACCCATCAGTCACAAAGCAGACCCTTTAGTTGCACACTATTATGCAATCTTTTCAGACCCTCTAAATAGAAAGCTTGATTAACAGACTGACCTAGTGGAACAAACTCCAAATGCACTACCTCCACTCACATCCAAAAAATAAATGAGCATCATCTTGCTCTTGACAAGCTTTTTTTAATTGGGTGAAGTGGCAATAGCAACTTTCACTGGTTTGATTGAGGTTTGCTTTCAAGGTCATAAAAATAGTACCATCTCTCATCACCAAGAGTGAACCTGGAAAAACATCTGGTACACTTAGGAGTTGTTCTTTCAAAATTCAATTATGTTTCCACTCAACGTTCTTTTTGCTGGTCAGTCTGAACCCGAGGCACACAATTCACAGTGACCCTTCCAGCATCACAGCAACACACAAACCACCACATAAAGACAAGTGGTGGAAGGAAAGTTTAGTGAGATGAAAACTTAGCTTTCAGACATGTGTATACCTAGCTAGAAAATATATTAAAAAACAAAAGCTGCATGTAAAATTTTATCTTTAAGATTATTTAATGTAGCTATACAACATTATCATCTTACAATCTTATACTGAGAATAGTTATGAAATTACAGCACTTCCACCACATATTTTTCCCTGTTGTTTTGTTCACTTTTTAATATCTACTCTGTCCTAGAAATTGATGTATCCTCTTTTTTAATTGGATTTTTCTATTATCAATTGAAATAATATTTTGACTTCAATATAAGAATTCTCTACTGTTATTTTTAAGCATAATCTATTAGCTATTCATTTTCAATGTATGTCAAAGCAGATAATATGGAAGGAAACACATGCTATGCATAAAGTAGCACTTTCATGCATATACAAAGAGTCCCTCTCCTAATTATTCATGGGAGTTTGAATGTCTAATGATCTTCTACACCAGTTATAAGTGTATACGTGTTTTATTCTGGCTTTTAATATTTCTTAGCAATTCGTATTTGCCTTAAAAATCACCAATGTGTTACTCCTGGTTTGAATTTTGAACGGTGCGTTACTTTTATATTGTTTTGGTGCTCTTGATTTTGATTCATCTACCCATCTGTTGAATATCACAACTGTAGTGGATACCTATAGCATTTGGTTCCACCTGTTGTTTTGAGGCTATTATCTTCATTAAGACGTTTTGATATAAAATTTTATCTATAGGGTCCTAGTAAACTATTGCAGCACAGCTTGTACCAAAAAAAGGTTTAATATAATATTTTATTTTCCATGGGCATGTGCTTAGTGTCAATAGAATAAAATACACTCTAGCAATAAGGCTACATGTTTTTTTTTAAGGGTACATGTCTTTATCCCTGTAAAATTATCAAGAAAATTATGGCTCTCAATTCGGATTCTTTATTTTAAGATAAATGATTCTTTTATTATCTGAGAATCTTTAACAAAATAATGAAAAAGAGAGAACTTTTAAAAATTCATGGAAGCATCCTATTACCTGTGAATCCCATTTTATCAAGAGCCTTTTAAAGCTTCCTTTAAATTGTGATGGTTATAATAGTAATAAAGAGAGCTAGTGTTTTTTAAGGGCTTAATCTGTGTTGGGTATGCTTGAACTATGTAACAGACTTTACCTACCTTAATTCTAATAATGAGCCATCTGAGTCATATGCAATTTAAAATTGTTTCTAAAGCTTATAAAGTAAGTAAATAGAACTGGGTGTCAGACACAAAAGTTAAAGAAATACTAATTAAGCATCCATTTAAAATTTTAAAAATAAAGGCACACTTATAATAATAATAATTTATAAATTATCAATGGTTCATGAGGGGAGAAGGAGTGAGGAGGGAGTGGAATAAGGAGGAGCCTATACCAAGGGTTTAAACAGAAAGAAAACGTTTTGAGAATGATGATGACATCAATGGTACAAATGTGCTTTGCATGCAATAGATGTATGTGAGGATTGTGCTAAGAGTTGTGTAAGCCCCCAATAAAATGATTTTAAAAACCACTTTGTATGTCAGAATATTAGGTACATTAAAATATTTCTGGTTTGACAATTTCAGCTTACTAGTGTAATAAAACATTTAAATAACTATTCATTTAAATTTTAATAATTCACTTTATATTACATGCCACTTTGGTTGGCTATGAATTATTTTCCACTACTACCGAAAGATAGTATTCAGAATCAGAAATATAGTATATATAAAGATAATAAACTGTTTTAGGAAAACATTTTCTTATCAAGAATCATGTTTTTTAAAACTGCATTTCTTTTTTTGGGGGGGCATCACTGCCCTCTGGTGGTTGTGGGAGCTACTCAGCGCTGCTCCTGAGAGCCGCCACTGGATTTGAGCTACCAAAAGCGCCGGCTGCAGTCCCACTCTGAACCACTTACACCACCGGGGCTCAGCCCTGAGTCATGTTTTTTATAATTGTTATATGTTACTTAGTAAGCTTACAAGACCCTTATTCATGCCCACAGAGTAGAACTCAGAGTGAATTACAGGGCAGAGGAAAATCATTGCTGTGGATTTCCAAGACTCTCTCTCTTTTTTTAAATCATGTTATTGGAAACGCGTACAACTCTTCTCATGATCCATAGATCCATCCATTATATGTCAAACACATTTATATGTCTGTTGCCATCATCATGCTCAAAAAGTTTGCTTTCTACTTGAGCCCTTGGTATCAGCTCTTCGTTTTTTCACTTCCTCCCTGCTCCCTCATGTGCCCTTGATAATTTATAGATTATTATTATTTTGTCACATCTTGCACTGTCAGACTCTCCCTTCATCTGCTTTTCTGTTGTCCATCTCCCAGAGACAAGGTTATATATAGATCCTTGTAACTGGATCCCCTTTCTACCCCACCTTCCCTCAACCTCCTGGTATTGGTACTTTCACCACTGATCCTGAATTGATCATTTGTCCTGGATTCCCTGTGTTTCCAGTTCATATCTGTACCAGTGCACATTCCCTGATGTAATCAGATTCATAAGATAGAATTGGGATCGTGATAGTTTGTGTGTGTGTGTGTGTGTGTGTGTGTGTGTTTGAGGGGAGGGGAGGAAGCAGTTAAGGACAAGAGGGAAATTTTATGTTTCATCATTGCAATACAGACTGGCTTGTCTTCTTCCTGTGATCCTTCTGTAAGAGGATGTCCCGTTGTTCACTGGTCGGCTTTGAAGGCCCTTTCTGCACTCCTCCTAATTCCCAGTGACATGATTTTTTGTTCTTTAATGCTTGATACCTGATCCCTTCAATAACTCATGATCACACAGGTTGGTGTGCTTTTTCCTTGTGGGATTTGCTGCCTCTGAGCTAGATGACCACTTGTTTGCCTTCAAACTTTTAAGACCCTAGATACTTTATCTTTTGATAGCCAGCCACCACCGATTTTCTTCACCACATTTGCCTATGCACATTTTTCTTTAGCGATTGTGTCCGGAAGGTGAACATCACAGAATGCCAATTTAATAGAACAAAATGTTCTTGCATTTAGGGAGTACCTGAGTGAAGGCCCAATGTCCATCTGCTACCTTAATACTAAACCTTTAAATACATACATGTAGATATATTTCTCCATAATTATATGTAATATATTTTCATATATACATGCCTGTATTTAGACTTCTATGAATGCCTTTCACCTCCTACCTTTTCCCTCTATTTCTTTTTATTTTCCTTCCATCCCACTATCATGCTCATCCTTCATTTGTTTTTCAGTTATTTCTCTCTGTCACATTGCCCTCAGACAAGCCCTACCAGGCCTCCTACACTCTCCTGGTCATCATTTTTGGATCACTTGTTCTAATGCCCCTGGGCTGGTCTAGACAGACCTACAGAGATACTAATATGCACACACAAAAAAGAGACATAACAAAACATAGTGACAAAAGAAAACAACAATAAAAACAACTAAAAAAAAATGACCCCCCAAAAGAAAAACCTGTAAATAGTTCACAGTCTGTTTGCTGACCTCTGGGAGTGTTCTCTGGTTGAGTTTGATAAATTGCCATGCCTTGGGCTGAAAATCTGTGCTTGGCACTCCCTTGAGACCTTTCTGTTCTACCCCCTCCCCCCACCCTGCTCTGTTCTGCTACTCGCCCTTGTGTTTTGCCTCAGTGTAGTGGGGTCAGACAGGGTGCAATCTCCACACAGTGTCTCCAGTGTTGGCCCCCATGGGCCCATAGGTCAGTGAGGGACATCAAGTCTCATAGCGGGGCCAGACATATGGTCCTCTCTGTGCATTGACTGTTCTGAGTGGGGATAACATCCTCAAGGCGGGGTGGGCCAGGATGTATTTCACTCTCTTTACCGCTCCCCACCCCTCCCTTCATTTGCTGCCATGTGCTCTGGTCAGACGAGTCCCTCTCCCTGAGCTGCAGCTTCAGACCTCTGAAGTCAATTCTTCTGGAGGGAGGGGTGGCTGTCCCCATAGTTGGGATTGGGGCCTGGCCTCAACTGGTAGGTTACTTTCACAGCCCAGAGCACCGGGTTAAAGTCTGGTCTGTCTTTCTCTTTGGAGATATAAACAGTACCCCCCCTTGGATGGGTTAGTGCTCTGGTCCCCCGCTCCATATTTCTGTCTTTTTCTTTTCTTACCCACTCCCTTTTACTTGGCTACCAAACCTCATGATTTTCCTGCAAAGCAACGGACCTTGGGATTAGAAGCCCTGTGTGCAATCAACTATGCTACCAGAGATACTTGATTCAGAAAATCAGGTTAGGGTTTTCAAGTGGTAGAACAGTCTCATACAACTCAGAAGGGTATATATCTTTTGCTGTAAAAAGGAATAAACACAATAGGTTCAGTATTTAGCACAATGTGTCAATAAATATAGGTTTTAGGGAAATACACATTCTATATTAAAATTTCACTTACTAATGGAGACCTAGGTCTTCTATAATGCATCTTCAGAAATAAGTAGCCTGCATGGCTGTATCACATATAAATTCCCTCATCAAAGAACATATTTGAGACTTTCTAGGGTCCAAAGATTCCAGCCAGAATGTTTTGAAACTTTTCTGAACGCTATTGCATAGTTCTTTTAACGTTAGCTTAATTTTTATATTGACTACTTGGCCATTTTGTGCTTTTCTTTCACTAACACTTTGGAAATGGCTTATCGTCCAGCTCATTTTTATTTAGACTCCAAAAAGTACTTGTGGCTAGAGATTATACATGATTACTAAGTGTACATTAAAAATAGTCAAATGACAGAATAAAAGAAATAGTAGATACGTTATCTATTTATAGACAACATGAAAACTTCTTGAGAACCAATGGGGAATGAAATCCATTGGATCCTACTAGTGAAATTACTGAGAATGTAGTAAGACTTGGAATCAAGTGATAAGGCCAAGCTAAATTCTCTGGACTGAAAAGGGAGAACTAAAACCAGATACTGATATTCTAGTATAATAATAAATAAAAAAGGATTTAACCATTTCATTATCTATTCCAAAGAATTTTTTTCTTCTAAATAATTTTTGAAAGTGGGAATTAGTCTGTTTTAGAGCCACGGAGAAGAGATTTGTGGTAATTATGTACTCTGTTGTCAACTTGAGACTACTAAAAGTGAAAGGATGGAGTTAGCCTGTGTATCAACTTGCAGCTTCAGGAACTCATTTGGAGGCCTGATGGAGATAAATATGCAGGTGCTGAAAAGACGCCTGGAATTACACTGATGGACCCAGAGCCCTGGAGCTGGAGGAGCCACATGGAGACCCACACTAGTGCTGAGATGCTTCCACTGCCTTTGGGTCCACAAGACTTTGCACCCACTGGCCCATATTCTTCCTGCATTTAGCCTCATTGCTTGTGTTGCATGAGTCTGAAGGGGAAATTTATAGAGTGCTATTGGACAGATGGGCTAATATCAGACTTATGTATTTGATCTGCACTGAACTGTGATACTTTCTTAATACAAAATTCTTCTTTGGTATAAAGTCCTCTATGCAAATATTTGAGAGTCTCTGGATGTGTTTGTCTAGTCTCTACCCTGGCTAACACAAGGATGATTAAAGGAACAAGTAAGAGCAAACGAATCCAAAGACAGGATTGCTTGCTGGGGAACAACTTTGCTGAATGGGCAGCTGTAGAAACAAACGCTGGAAGAATCCTAGTGACCGCTCACCGTGAAACTGTGTTTGGAGAAGTTACGTATTGACTCTTCTTTTCTCCTTTAACTGTGGTAAACCCCAGCCTTCAAAATATGTAAACCGAGACTGAATCAATGAATGTTTGCACAAGATGCTGAGAGTTATAGTTAGGCAGTGGATAGCTACTGACCCACAAAATAAAAAATAAGCTCCTTCATCCTATGTGAAGAAGAAATGCAAACCACCTCAGTATAATAAATCAAGTTCTTTTCCAGAAGCATCTTAGATGATCTATACTATATAAAACTTTGTACACTTTAGACCTACAGGGCACTTTAAATCAAAGGTGAACCTGCACTTAGAAATCATCGAGGTTTAGTGAAACCACCCAATTAAATAAGAGGCCTACTTCAGCCTTTCAGCCGTGCAGCTCTTTGACTTCTGCTTTCCGGATTCCCACCTGCCGCTCTGCCTCACCCTCCTGGGCGCTTAGCACTGGCTCCGCTCTTGTACCCACTGGTTTCCTTGCCTCAGCCTCTGGTCTGTGCTGGCCTCCTTTACTCTGTCCTGTGCTCTTTGATGTGCCTGGTCTTGGTCTCCTCGACCTCAGAAGGAGATTAAACTTGCCCTTCTTCATCCTGAGATCTCTCTCTCTCTCCCTCTCTCTCTGCTCCTGCATCCAAGATGACCCATTCTTATAGCTGGCAGTGGTAACTTAAAACGACCATGAGGGCAACCCAGGATTTATTTGCATAGTCCCATGAATCATTTGGTGGGGGTAAGGGAGAGATTCTTATACAGACTGTCAGTGTGTCCTACTTTGGTGGCCTGTGTATTGTTGTCATGCTGAAAGATATGTCACTGTTATTTCAAGTACCAGCAGGGTCATCAAAGTGAAGCAATGTCTGAGGAATTTTCAGACTCAGAACAGACAACCAAAATGGAATAGGGTGTCTACTGCAGAGGACTTTGCCGCTGAAAATCCTGGGTAACACAAAACATTGTCATACTGCATGCCCGTCATATGAAAGCAGTGCATGGTCAGAGGTCAGAGGGGCAGACACACACATGACAGAGCAAGAACCGCCTTTGAAAGTAGTTGACCACAATGACTTGGGTGGAGCAGCCTGTGAGAGCAGAGTCATTTGCTTTTTCATTTGCTGATAGGGAATGAGTCAAAATGAGACAAACAGCTATCATCATCTATTTGAACTCTGAATGTGTGACATAGAAATCTAGAAAAACATCAATTTTTGAAATGAAATGGAATGTGTGAAGATCAATATCTTAGGCATCAGTGAGCAGAAATTCACTGGTGTCAGCCTTTTTGAAACAGGAAACCATATGATTTACTATACTGGGAAGGGCATAATCAAGACAAATAGCTTTGTATCATCAAGAATAAAGACAATTCAAGATATATTTTGAAGTAAAACACTGTCTCTTATAGGATAGCATCTTTCAACATGCAAGGAAATACCATCAATACAACTATTCCTCAAAATTATGTGCCTACCACTAAAGCTTGTGATAAAAAAATACCTTCAGCCTGAAATTAATTAAACATGTAATTATGATGCATTGATAATTACTGGAGACTGGAATGCAAATTTGGAAACAAAGTGGAAGAAAGAGTAGTTGGAAAATATGGTCCTGATGGTAAGAACAAAGCTGGAGATGGCATGATAGAATTTTGCGAGATCAACAACCTCATTGAAAATACCTTTTGCAATAATATAAAAGGTGACTACCCTCATGAACTTCTCTAGTTGGAGAACGTATCTTAAAATGATTTGAAGCTATGCATAAAGTTTGCAGCTACGCATTTCTGCAAAGTGGGGAGTCCAGTGCTTCTGTTTTGTTTCTTCTTATCTGGAAGCTCTCCAGATACCCGCTTCGTTTGGTTGACTTCTGCATTTAAAATACCAAGTTATTTCCAGCACAACAGTCAATCTTACAAGAAACAGACAGACAAGCGCTAAGGTCACTATAGTGAAAACGAGTAGATTATTTTTGTCAGTCTTCCAGCACTGGATTTGGGTGGGATCCATCCTCTTCCTTAAGTCACTGGCATTTCACAGGTCATAGCTTTGACCTAACGTAATGCAGTTATCTAGGTGTATGATCTTTATCATCTTTCATCATGCAAAACGTGCATGAGGAGAGAAAGGAGCATAGAGAGAGGAATCGGATTTCCACCTAGAGAGAAGAATTGAAAATCAGGCATGTCCTTTTACGAGTTCCTTCTTGGAGCATTTCCTAGACCAAGGTGAAAATTATGCCAAGACACACATCAAGCTATCAGTCTTAAGATATCCCAGGTCCATGAATATTGAAAGAAGGTTAGAGCCTTCCCTGAGAACTTCCAGAAAGAAAATGATTTTCTCTAGCACAGACACCCTGAAATCAGATCTAGCATTCTATATTGGGATAAAATTAATTCCTTTGTGCTAAACCATTTGGTTGTGGTATTTCTGTTATAGCTTTCTCTCTTGCGACCCTGAAGTTGATGCCCATCCACAGCAACTGCTGGACAGGATGGTCTTGACATTGGGCATTTGTGAGACTGTGTAGCCTGTCACAGGAGGGGAGATCCCCATCTTTCTTTTAAGCTGTGGGTAGTGCGTTTGAATTGCTGACCGTGTTGACCACAAAGCAAGGCATAGCCACTGCTAGATAACCAGGACAAATTGAAAGGACTGAGCAATAGCTGTTTGAATGAGAGCATTCCTGCACAGGCAAAACAATGAATTTTAAAAGCAGATCTTAACAACACATGATGAAGTACCAAAATATTTAGGATATAAACAAACCCCAATTATTTTTGTATGGGGGGGGATATATTTCTTACAGAAGAACCTTATTTACTGTTGTGGTTTAATGAACCTTCCTTAGAAAACCATAATAAAGTAAAAGGTAGTTCCACTATAAAACAAATGTAACATTTAAAAGATAGAGCCTAAAAGAAACTATATGGATCCTTTGAATAAAAAAAAATAATTCAATTTTCAGAAAAATCTAAAAGAAAATTATTGCATTACATTATGCAACAAAGAAGTGTACATAATTACTTTGGGGAAGTAATTTTTATTGTGAATTAGTTGATGGTATAGAGCAGTTATTAATTTCACATTCAACAAATCCTACCCCTTTTGCTTCATCTCGTTAGTGTAGCCTTTGTTTTTATTTGTTTTTAATCATTTCACTGGGGGCCCTTACATTTCTTTGCACAATCCATACATCCATCTACTGTCAAGAACATTTGTACATATGTTGACCTCATCATGAGGAGGTGGGTGGGGGATAAGCTGATACCAAGGGCCCAAGTAGAAATTGTTTTGAAAATTATGTAACCTGTCTTTTCCCACTTCCTCTCCGTGTCTCCTGTTTCTATTTCCCTTTCTTTCATAACCTTCCTGAACCTCATCCAGGAATAAGTGCTGTTCTTCTGATCACAAATGATATACAATTATTCCCTTTATAGACATTATTTTCCTGAAGCTTGAACCATTGTTTCAAGTTCAGTTTCCTCCCTGCAAGTTGCTTAAGGAACATAGTTTTAGTGGTCATACCTATCTTATCTGTCCAGTCAATGTGGACACTTTTATAATTTTTAATTTTGTTCCACATTGTTCCTTCCATTCTTTCCAGAAATGTGCTTGCTTTCAGGGCAATGAATATTGGAAGTTGGGCCACATATAGTTTTTTTCTGGTGTTCGCATAATGGAAACAGATGTTTGAATGGTCCATTATTTCATGAAGTCAATTTTTCAAAGTCTCTTTGATACTTTAAACTTTTCTTTCCACTAGACATTTTTAGTGGACACACACTTTTAAGACTCCGTTTTCTATTTACCAAAGTGGGATCTAGAACATATGCCAAACTACATCATTTTCCTTTAAGAGTCTGACCTTTAGCCACCAAGAGTAACAGTTTATACCCTCAAGGTATTTGGTTTCATTTAATAACTTTACTAGTAATTTCTAGCATATCATGAGTAGGCCAACGTACCTTTAGTCTAATTAAAGTTAGCCTTAAGGAAAATACACCCATTATGATAAGTTGGTTATTGATGTCAACTAGACATCAATTCTGGAGAGGATTGGAATCAAACCTGTCAGTCAGCTCACAGCCTCCTGCTATCCCCTTGAGTATCTGCACTCCCATCCCCACATACATCTCTGCCCCTCCCCCCAGCCCCACTCCCCAGCCTCTCTCCTTTCACTTTCTTGCTTGCTGGCAATCCTCCTGAGAACTGATGGAGCCCTAAAGTTTCCACTGATCTTGGATCCACACGACTCTGCTCCCACTGGCCTGTGATCTTGCTCCAGTCTGCGTCACTGTATATGGCTCCATGGGTGTGAAGGTGGACTGTGGGACTAATATTATACTTATGCTCCTGAATTGGACTGGACTGAACTGGGATGTTTTCTTGACATATAATTGCTTCTTGATATAAAACTATTTTTTATATTTATATGAGTGTCACAGGATGTGTTTCTGCTGTCAACCCAGCCTCGCAATCATTCTCACCAAAGTCATTTCAAGTCATTGCAACCATGGAGGACAGGGTAGAACTGCTCCATTAAGTTTCCCAGGCAATCAAACGTCCCTACCTTTTTCTCTCGTTTGTCTAACAGACTAGCACGTTCACACTGTGCAAACAGTCCTGTTAAGCTCAGCTATCAGAAGCCACAATCGACAATATTTATGAGGGATTGGAAGCACTTCTAAGAATATCTAGAATAAGATATGTGTACCAGTTTTCATAATTAAACTCTGTTTAAGGCCATTTAATGGACTCTGATTCAGTTATCCTATAGGACTGAGCAAAACTCCCCCTTTGGGTTTCTGAGGTTATAAGTCACCATAGAAGGAGAAAGAGTTACCTTTAGCCTCTTGAGACATGAGTGGTTTTAAACTGCTGACCTTGTAGTTAACAGCCCAAGCAGTAACCACTATAAAATTGGGACTCTTTCACATTTCCCTTCTGAGTAAATTCAATATAACATTGAATTATTTTTTCTTTGAAATCTAGAAAGATGTATTTTGAATGATCTAGAAAGATGTAATATACTTCAATTTTGCTGTTGTAATATATATGACTATTTAAAAATCTACATTTTTCTTTCAAAGTATGAATTTGTCTGTACACCCATACTTATAAGCAATAAAAAGTCTTTAAATACATTCCAAATCTTGACTAGTAAAGACTTGCCTTATTGTTCCCTACAGAATATTGTAGACTAGATGACTGAGGATTATACATTTGAACTTTGACTCTGAATAAAAGTAAATATGGCATTACAAGATTCTTAATAAAATATATTGTGTAAATTTTATTTAGACACATTGAACTTTTAACAATGAAGTCTGCAGATTAATATTAAATGGGTTTTTTTTAGGTACACATTATCTTGAATTTTGAATATTGGTAAGAATTTAATCTTCAACTAAACTGTTCCAATTCTCAAATATTATTTCTACATATTCTTATTATTATAGAAATAAGTTTCATTGTGATTCAAACACAAGCAGTGATCATGGGTATCTTTATTTATCTCATATGTCAATGGAAAGTTTTGATACATTTCTCCATTGAACATTAATCACCTCTAAGTTTTGGTTTAGGGGATAGCATTTTCTATCTATCATCTTTCCATCTAACTATCATCCATATACTCAAATATATATGTGTGTAATGTAAACAACTCTAATGTTTACCTTTGCTCTTGCTTTGTGTTATTGTTTGAGGGATAGTAATTCTTAATTGTAATGTAGATTTCTGTATCATCTTTTTCCTATAAAATATTTGCTTCTGTTATTGAAATATTTTCAGAAAAGTCATGATGATATTATCTAATTTATCTTTGAGAAACATTATGCATTTCCTTTTAAAATAAAAGCTCATACATTTCACATGTGCATCTATGATGCATGTCTTAGGTTGGAGGAGAAACTAGTGAAGCATATATTTATATGCTTTGCCCTGGATTTTGCCACTTATCTGGATACCACGAACTGCCAAAAGACCTACCAAATCTGTCTTTTAGGAAGTATAGCCAGAATATTCCTTAGAACCAAGATGGCAAGACGGCACGTCATATTGTCAGGGGACAATATGAAGGATGCATAGAGAAGGATGTCATGTTTGGTAAAGAAGAGGAACAGATCAAAGGTGGAGGAACCCACCACAAGATCAGTGACTACAGTGGAACACAGAAGTCAAACATAAAAAGAATTGTGAGGAGTGAGCAAGACTTGGTGGGGCCCCACTCAGTTGCCTGCTGAGTTGCTGTGGGTCCGAATGAATTTGCTGCCACCTAGCAAGAACAGCCATCTGCCATGTTGCCAACAGGGCGTGGGAGTTTTACATTGTCAACATATGATGTCACTGCCATCCCTGTACATAACTCTGGAATGGTATTTCCCAAGGTGAGTAATGGCACTTCAACGATGCAGGAGGACGAAAGAGCAGAGACCTACACTTTATCCTGGATTATAGGCTATGTCCCAAGTGTTCTTATTTGCCATGGGTCACTGAGTGATTGTTTTTTTTCAGGAAAGAAGGTTGGTGATAAGTCAAATAAATCTTCAAACTTTTTATCAAAATTCTAGATAAAATTATGTCCTCAGGATTAAAAAGTCATCTTCGATATTAAAGTACAATTTCTAATTGATACCGGATTCACTAAAGTATGTTCAGCTCTTAACAATTATATGTTCTTAAAATAAAAAAAAGAATCGTTTTTAAAGAGATAGGATAAAATTGCATATTAAACTATGAAAAGAGGAGTGCTGAATTAGTCATGTAGTGGTATTTTATACAATAGTGTATAATATTTGTATGGTACATTTTTCTTAGCAATTATTTGTAGCAGAAAGTATCAAGATAAAAAGGGGGGTTAATCAATTTGTTGGGTTCATGATTAGGCAAATCTGTTAGTTTTTTGATAGGTAAAAGATGTTTAGGGCACCCCAAATCAGTTTTATCCATTCTAAATTCAACTTCAGAAATATTAAAGTTACATGCCAGACTTCCTAGGCTCTTTAATAACCTATTATGAATTGGTCATTTAAAATTATTCTTTTAAAAACTATATTTTTGGCTTGTTCCACCAGCTAAGAGAGTGTTTCATAACCTCTGCACCTGCTGTGTAAATTAGTACTTTACTTTGGTTGTTTTATATCTATAGCTTTTAGACTACCAAGGGGGCCCTTTAGTTCTACTATTACAGAATTTGGTGAGGAGATTGTAACGGATGAACATATTTTTCCAGTTTCACACTATGTGAGGAGACTGCAATATGACTGTTCAAAAATATTATTATAGAGAATTTATGTCTATATTTAGACTGCTGAAAAGGTATGAGTGCTTTGAAATTTTTATTTCTGCCAAAAAACATTCTGTTTTCTAACTATAAGCTAATTACTCTCATAGCTATGGAAGTAGCAGGGTTGCTGATGCTGTAAAATGCATTTACTGACTTAAATTATCAATAAAAGTAGGATTAAAGAGAGTGGAGCTAAAGACACACATATCAAAAAGTTGTTACCTGTAAATTTAATTTTCCACAAAATTTTGACACCATTTTATGACACCAAGTTGAAATAAAGAGGCCATATTTTTGTACTTTTAATTGTCAAAATACAGTAATGAAAGAGAGGATCATAGTCTGTGTGATCATGAAGGGTCAAAGGGAGCAGATATTAAGCACCAAAGACCAAGATACATGTCACTGTGAATGAGGGGGAGTGCAGGGAGGGGATTCAAGGCCCATTTGTAGGCAATTGGACATTCCCTTTGGGAAGGGTCACAGGGAAGAGATGGGTCAGTCAGGATGCAGTGAAGTAAAGATGAAACATACAACTTCTTTCTAGTTCTTAAAGACTGTCTCTCAACTATCACGATCCCAATTCTCCTTTACAAATCCAGCTAGACTGGAAGAGATACATTGGTACACATGGGAACTGGTAACTCGGAGAATCCAGGACAGATGAACCCCACAGGACCAGTAGTGAGAGAGGAGATACCGGGAGGGTGGAGGGAAGGTGGGGTACAGAGTGGGAGTCAATTACAAGGATCTGCACATAATCTCTTATCTGGAGAATGGACAGCAGAGGAGTGGGCTAGGGGAGATGTCAGGCAGTGTAAGTTGTGACAAAATAATGATGATTTATATATTATCAAGGACTAGATAAGGAGGGGGAACAAGGAGGAAGGGGAAAAGCTGAAAAGCTGATGTCAAAGGCTCAAGTAGAAAGCAAATGTTTTGAGAATGATGATGGTAGCAGGTGTGTGAAGGTGCTTGACACAATATATGTATGTATGTATGGATTATGATAAGTGTCGTATGAGCCCCCAATAAAATAGTTCATTAAGAAAAATATATACAGAAATGAACATGGTGTTATTGCTTAGCATTTGTTCTATCACAATCTCTGCCATAAAATTGCTAATATTCGATGGAATGCATGTATTCCAATTTCTTGAACATTGAACACTTCTTGAGAAATGTCACAATTTTGTGACGCCACAAGCTGCTTTTATTTAACCTTGATTGACCCTTCAGTGTGTCCTACTACTGCCCATATAAACAAATCATGGTCCATATTGTGGATGATAAACTCTGTTCCCAGATCTCTTGGCAATTGAGCTATCCTAGTCACAACAACAACAACAACAACAACAACAACAACAACAAGAAAGCCCAACTAAACAATTATACTCCCTACTTCAGGGCTAGAAGCATCTTCTCCATTGCTGAAGGTTTTGTTCCCTTCTGAAATATTCTTGTTTTTCCAGAGCCATGTAATGCATTCTCATGTGAATTAAAAGTATTATGTCTTGGAGCTATAACAGATGAAAATTACATTGAAAGAAAACAGTTGCACCCTTTTCTTTTTCACTCCTTTGTCTAATTTAAATTGCATATTTTATTTCAAAGATCACTTCCTTCACAGTGCTGGTGACCTAGTGAGTTAGGAATGAGGCTGCTCACTGGGTTTAACATACCAGCAACTCTTCTGAGTGATGGAGGAGACAGTCTGCTTCCTCACACATGACAGACACAGGAACCTCAGGGGCAGTGCTCAGTTTTCCTGTTAGGTCACTATGAAGCTGAATCAACTGAATGGCAAGTGTTGAGAGTTTCATTAAAGGCATTCTTAATAACAATTACTCTCTCCTTTAATGATCGCAATTAAAAAATATCCCTGATGTGTTTTGTTCCATGATTTATTATTTCCATGACCACAAGTAAATAATGGAAATCTCTAGGATAATTATCACAACCTAAATAATATCGAATAATGCCCAGTCATAAAGATCTGCCCCTCTTAAGAAACATGTGGACATTCTTCTCTGTCCTAAAGGTCATTATTAGTTGTTATATACTAGATACATAATTGATTTTGATTTTTCTATATTAGCCTTTGATTTTTCTATATTAGCAAAATGTGGTAATCATTAAATGTTATGTTATAAAGTTATACAAACTTTTCTTTCCTCATTACACTTGAGCAGTTGGGGGCAGTTAACTCAGCTGACTACTCCCTTGTTTCAGAAAACTCATTTGTAGCCTTCTGTGAAATGTCATTTCCTTGAACTTCCTCTGACTTCCCTGGCTACTCTTTTTCCAGTTGTTCAGTACCTCTCTGCAGATCAGGTTTCTGAGATTGTATATCTTCACAAGGGTAGACAGTCTTGTCTCTAGGCTCCATAGGGGGGCTGCTGGGTTCCAACTGCTAACCTTGAGTTAAGAGCCCAACATGAGCCCACCATGCAAACAACATGGTGCAGACAAGAGGCACTTCCTACCTTTGTTCACCAACCTCACCCTCTGTTCCTCCTGCCATTGGTCTTAAGAAAAATTATTTTAACAAGTTGCTGGAACTGAATTAACAGTGCTCATTTATGGAAATAGTTTGAAGAGAAAGGGCATTGTTTGTAAAGAAACAGTGAACACACTTACTTGCATGCAATATGGCAATAGGTCTCACAAGCTAAAATAATCTCTCCCTTTCCTAGAATACTGTCTATTATAGCTACTCACTGGATATTTATTGTAAAAGATTTAACAAGTGGATAAACAATGTTGTCAAATTGTCATACCAAGAATATTGTCTCATTTTCACTATTTAAATTTGTAAATTTAAATAAAATCATAACTGGCACAAAACATTTGGTGAATTTAAGTGATGATTTGCACAATGAAACAGCACTGAGTCAGCCATGATGATCTGTCTATAATTCCCTCTGAGTTGGATGGACAACAGAAAAGTGGGTGAAGGGAGACATCTGAGAGTGTAAGACATGAAAAATATTATAAATTATCAAAGGTTAACGAGGGAGGGAGGGAGGGAAAGAGGGAAGATAGGGGAAGAAGGGGAAAAATGAAAAGCTGATACCAAGGGCTCAAGGGGAAAGAAAATGTTTTTGAAAATGATGATGGCAGCAAGTGTACAAGAGTGCTTGACACAATGTATCTATGTATGGATTGTGATGAGTTGTATGAGTCCCAAATAAAATGATTTTTTAAAAAAGAAAAGAAATAGCACTGGGCCATGATGGACTCAGGGATTCAAGGGTTCCTGCCGCTGGGAAGTGAGTTGGATGATACAATTACTGGAATAATTCAGAAGCACAGTAAAATAATGTGGAGTCCCTCATTTGTTGTCTAGCTGTGGCAAATAATGAGGTCAAAAGATGAGAAAATTTGTTTCTTTGGACACATGATATCATGAAACCTAATAATACCTGGTTTTGAAAGCATAGAATTTTACTCCAGGTAATTATAAAGAAGCTGGTATATTTTATGCAGAGCCTTTTCCAACTATGGCTAGCTCTGTAGGAAATGACAAATGAAGAGATTGGCAGAGGTTAGCTAGATCACTTCATTAAGGCAAGGGGCAATGGCTATGCTATGAGACCTTGCATATAAAAATAGGAAAGGCAAGACCATTTGAGGCCAAGACCTACTACTCAAGAGTAGAAGTTTAGTTGTTATAAGCAGGAAAATTCCAGAAACTTGCAAATATAATTTGAGTTTGAAATCAAGATATCCTTGCACCTTCAAAGAGATGGAGTCTGGTGGTACTGGCAGCTGATTTAGACAATTAAGGGGCTCAAGTACCAACTGAGAAAAATTCAAACAAAAAATTATAATGTGGGCAATTAAAGAAAATAGAGTTATGACTGAAAATCCTTCTAATGAAGAATCTTGCCTGTTTTGAGAACCCCGATTAGAAAGAGTCCCTATTTATCAAGATATTCTGATACATTATTTCTTCCAGCCACAGTTAATAGGAAAAAACAGAGTAGTGTTTTTTAGAATATAAATATATACATTTTTACTTTAAGTATTTTATGTACAAAAATTTTTCTGCTGAATATTTCTTTTTCAGTCTCTTATTTTTGAGTCACTGATTTGAAATTCATGTAGATTTGGCATCACTGATCCTAGCCTCATCACCAATCAGTGTTTTAGAATAACTTACTTCTCCAGGAAGTTGTCAAATAGTAGGAAGTTCCCATTATTACAGGATCAATGTTCAGCAAAGTAAAATCATAACTGGCACAAAACCACATATCTTATCATTTTATTGTTGCAAAAATTCCCTCCTTTTATTTGTCTTCATCAAATAGACCTTTTCATTATTTCTGCTCTTTCTTTGTGTATCTTAACAAGCACTTGAATATGTACACTTCTCTCAGATATAGACATATAACAGATTTATATATGTGTAAATGGTCTCTCTCTATCTATTTCTCTGTCCACACACACACACACACATACACACACATTTGTAACTTTCTTGATGATAGACCCCTCTCTGTCACCATTAAGTCAATTCTGACTAAGCATTCCCATGTATGGCAGAATAGAAATGAACTTCATGAGGTTTTCAAAAGCTGATATACATATTTTTTAAATTAGGTAATTTAAAGGGTTTAGATTTTTTTTAACCATTTTCTTGTAATAGTACATTGGATCCTCCTCTCTCTGTGTAATATTCTCTGGTGAAATGTTGATAACTTCCTGAGATTGTAACTGATGACATTGTCTAAACTGTGCTGAACACTTTGTGCTTATAGTTTTCTTACAGCCTTCTTCTCCTCAGTGGCCCACACTGAAGCATTTCAAAGAATACTAAAGATCTCTACGGGTACAGACAGAGGTACAATACAACAAGCCATGCAATCTAATGAACACTGGCTTGTAATGGATAACTCATAAACTTTCACTGTATGTGGTTTGCATGATTTTTTCCCCCGTAATGAAACTCTCAGGCTCCTTTGTATTTTTACACACACAAAGCAAGATGATTTTGGAAAATGTTCCTCTTGGGCTGGCATTTTCCTATCTGAAAGAGTACATCTACAGACTTAAGATATTTGCTGTGTGTTTTTCATCCTGACTACTTATGAAATTCTCATCCCCCAGGGACCAGCGGTTTCTACTTCACTCCTCAGAGAAACCAAGGTTTTCCATTGCAGTGCAACTTCTTTATAACTCAGTTCTCTGTCTAAGGCAAAAATTATGACTACTCTAAATTTTTGGTGTGATTCAATTACATTTTTATTGGTATGATCTATTGGATTTTTACAGTCACTTTTTGAACCCCTACAAAATGCTAATTACTGAACAAACCACAGAGTTAAATAACTATTGAGATAAATAGGAACTCACAATAAGATCAAAGTCTATTTTTATGGATTTTTAGAGCTAAATAAATCACATCTATTTATTTTCAATACTCTAATTTAGGTCTCAAAATAGTCAGTTCTGATTTCTTACCATGTTGCCTATTCCTTTAATATTATGCTTGCTTCGGCAGTTCCTGAATTTACATTTACTATGACTCCAGCCAGCTTTCCTGGTATGAAAGTAAGATTCATTGGTCTGTAGTTCTAGGGTATATTCTAAATTCTTATAGATCGAGGTATCATTAGTGTCTTAACAGGATTCCCACATAACAGATAGTCTGATTTAAGAAGCAAGTTAATGGGTGATTTTTCTAAAAGGTATAAAGAGAAGATACTTTGTTTTTGAAATCTGGGTTGGTTGTTTATTTAGACAAACACTTCCCACTAGAATGGGAAAATTTTTAAAGGAAGTAACATGGGAGAAATGTATACATTAACTAAGTACCATAAATATGTCTGTAATATTATATTTAAATATATATTTAAACACAAGTATTGTTAATGTATAATACAAAATTCATCAATGCTGGCAGACAGTTTTGGCCTAAATAAAATAATGGCTAATGGTAGCAAATGATCTAGCTTGAATCAGATTTAGTACATTAATCTAAGAATGTTAAGAGCATAGGTAAAGGGGGAGTAATAGAGAAAATACATTGTGCTTTAATGCACATAATTGAAATGTAGTGGGAAGATTTTTATAATGAATGTCAAAATTAATAGCTGTAGTCTGTGTGGGAGTGAGTGAAAGGAAAAAGGGTGGCAGATTGTGCCAAAAACATTTACTAGGCAATCAAGAGTCCTTTTAAAATATGCAAAAGGAATAGTCAGAGAAAGCCCTGGAAAGAAGGAAAAGTCAGTACTCCCAATAACTTCTTGTATTGAGTTTGATGCTCACACTGGTTTCCTACCTATTTTCACTAAGGGGTGCCTTTTCTGCTTGCATGCTGCTGCTTTGAGGGATCTGATGAAATAAATAGTGCCAGTAGTTACAGACCAGTTTTTATTTTCAGTAAGTGAAGTCTATGTATATCTTGAAAGGATCTGAGATGTTTCTTGCCATCCTGTATAGTTTTCAATATGTTCACGTCTTTCTGTATAGGAATTAGAGTGGGAATTAGTTGCTTCAGGTATATAGCATTTATCTCTCAAATTTGCTCCTCTAGCTTAGTGATGTTCCTCAATTTTTATCTTAACTCATTGATTACACAGCCTGCATTTCTTAGCTTACACAGTCACAAAATACTCGTTTGTTTACTTAGCCCCGTTTGTTTACTTAGCAGGCTACAGTAAATTGTGTTTAAATAAATGAATGTTTAAAGTAGTGGTTCTCCTCATGTTTCTAAAAGAATGCTTATCATTCAGAGTACCAATTGGAATAACCATTTCAGTTCCCTGTGACTCAAGTTTTCTGATTATCTCATTGTAGAAGATATTTTTTTCTTTTTTAAGAAAATTAAAACCTCAGGCCATTAAAACTGAAATCAAACCAGTTTTCATCTAGCACTTTCATTCTGTTAGTAATCTTGTAGGATGATGTAATGATAAAGGATGACTAAACCTTTAAATAACAAAACTCATGTGTTTTTTTGAAAAATATATTTCATTGTTAATTGAATTAACTAGAAAAAGTTCTTTCTTTTTTCAGTAGATTTATCTATCATCTACCTACCTATCTATCATCTATCTATCTATCTATCTATCTATCTATCTATCTATCTATCTATCATCTATCTATCATCTATCTATCTATCATCTATCATCTATCTATCAATCTATCTATATCTATCATCTATCTTCTATCATATGTATAAGCCAAGTACTAATCTACTATCATATACTTTTCCCTTCAATTATTAAAACTGCATTGGTAGAGCTTTTTGCATGATAAATTTGCATGAGGTTTCCATTGGTTTGCTATCTTTTGTTAGAATAAACCCCTTCAGTAAGAGCAGTAATCTAAATTTTGGAAGAACCGCCCATCGAGGATTAAGATCTATATTACAGTAAAATTAAATGAAGAAATGATAAAGAAATTAATTATCTGTAACTATCAACCTTTATAATCTAAAGACATATCCCTTCTAGTATAGGGTAGAGTGATTTGAACTTTTACTCTTTTCCATGTTCTACATGTACTATGGTAGAATTTTATATCTTGGGGATTCATATTTTTTTTAACTTTTTTGCTTTGTTTTAAAATATTTAAAAGGTAAAACATGTTTAAAATTATATACTAATCAGTCATCAGTTTGAAAATATAAGTATTAAAAATGCACTCATTGATCCCTCTGTGTAGAAAGTAAATGCCCCAGCAGCATAGTGGTTAACAGTTTGACTGCTAACCAAAACTGTTTGTCATTTGAACCCATCAACTGCTCTGTGAGCTAGAGTGTGGCATACAGCTTCAGTAAAGATTTCAGCCTAGCAATCTCATGGGGAATTTATATCCTGTCATAATGTTGCTCTGTGTTGGAATCAACTTGATGCATACAACTATTTACCCTAGAAACAGAAACACACGCACACAAACCCCTGCACTCTCTGCCATCAATTTAATTGTGCCTCCCAGTGACCATTTAGGACAGGGTAAGTGTTCAAAAAAACTGGTCTGTAGACTCTCTGCCCTCTTTTAAGCTCTTTGTGTGTTATACCTATAATATCCTGAGCTACAGCTAGCACATATTACACTGAAATAACTGAAGAAAAGTCAAGGCTTGAGTTGCAATATGAAAAGGAGCTATGTGCACAATATTGAATGATGCCAGCAACATTGAAAGGATGTGGAGGGATACCCAGAGTCACTCTAGCACAGCTCTTTCAAGAGGTTGCATGTGATAAAGAGCCAAGGAAGACAAAGTCCAAGATACTTAGAATGCATAAGCAAAAGGCAAAACTCCAGAAAATGATGGCATACTGATTGAAATGTTTCAACACATTGATGAAGCACCGGAAGGTCTCACTCCCTATACCAAGAGATTTGGAAGAATGAATACCTGGTAAGCTGAAAGATCCATTCTAAGGAAAGGGGATCCAACAGATTGTAGACCTAAGTGAATGATGTCATTTACATCATTTACAAATAAAATTTTGCTGAAGGTCACTCAGAATGATTACATTCATAAACAGCTGTCAGGAACTTAAACAGTAAAGGCTGAAGAACAAGAAATATTGCTGATGTCAGATGGGTTCTGATTGAAAGAAAAATTTCCAGGTAAGCATTTACTTTTGTTTTATTGACTCTGCAAAGGGCATTTGGCTATGTACATAGAGAAAAACATGTGAATTCCAGAACATTTCATTGTGGTCATGGGCACAAAGGCAATTGTTCAAACAGGATAAGGGGATTCTGCATGGTTTAAACTCCAGAAAGGTAGTTGTACCATACTTACTCAATCTGTATTCAAACTAAATCATCTGAGAATCTAAAACAAATACAGAGAAATGAAACAATGGTACTACTTCTGGGTAACCTGCCTTCATCTAACAAATCATACGCTGTGAAGAAATCCAATGAGCAGTATTCATGGAAAGTGCCACATGTGATCTTGATTTTTTTTTTAAAGAAGAGTGGTTTGAAATTAATTGAAAGTTGATTTTAGTGAATAAAGAAGTGAAGCCAGGGCGGGGTGGGGAGGGATATCTGGGTAAGACAAATGTTCAATTGCCACAGTGGTGTTTCAGAAGAAAGCTCATCTCCTTCTGACAAAAAGCAACCACTGAAATCTAGTAGAGCGTATTCCTCCTTGGGTCCGCACAGTGTCCCTGAGAGTGAAATTAACTTCCTGGTAGCTATTTTTGTGTTTGAAAGCAAAGATGAGAAGATCACACCATGTGTGTTATTTTAGGAGGTTAAAATGCACTTATTAAGCTAGGGTGAGAACTGACCCATATTAGAAAGTTTGAATAGCATATTTTATTTAAATTTCTGCTCAGGCCAATTGACAAGTGGCTAAATAAGATATTGCAGATATTTCCATGCCCCCAAAGTAAAGTGCTTAGTCACCTAAGTTAGACATACAAATAAGGGATCTGAAAAGTGACTTACAGACCTGCTTGTTCCCCTTCTGCAGTGGAAATTTAAAGGAGGTTAGAGTGCACAGCAGATTGGAGTTTAGAGATAAGTGAGCATGGATTAGTGCAGGGGTCGGCAAACTCTTGAAGCCGAAGAGCCAATCCTTATCCGGTCCCTCCTAACAACTAGAAAATCACTTCAGAGCCTTAAGTATGTTTTTCCAAACAAATGAAATCACTGTGATCTGAGATATGAAAAATGTTTTCAATGTTACTTTAGAGCTACAAGTTCACACAGAAAGAGCTGCATATGGCCCACGATCCACAGCTCGCAGACCTCTGCGTTAGTGCCTGCATCTTTCAGCTCACATGTGAGACACGAGATGAGGTAAGATTGACCTCTCTTAGAGGCTCTCATTCAGGCTGTGTCGTACTTAGTACTTACACAGTACTGAATGATGTTCTGCGCCTTTTGGAGATCCTGTCCGTTTAGGAGTAAGCCAAGACTGGTGTTAAAACACATAGGAGAGGGCTGAGCCCCGGTGGCGTA
>PVJH01022215.1:0-37079 GCA_004026705.1 Nesogale talazaci | reverse complement strand
GGATGATACACATTGCCTTGCACCCGCATGATGAGTTCACTCGCAGGAACTAACTGTCCACAAGCACTGCAAGCACCAGTATTCCCAAATAACCTCATGTAGTCATTTCTGCAAAGGAACATGCCGCTCTTGGTGTAACTCGACGTGCCGATAGCGCCCAGCTGTGCCTGGCAGCAGGAGCACTGGAGGTACCGGCTGGGCCGGTAGCTGTCCATGGCATAGAGCAGAAGCGGTCGGCAATCTTGTCCCCAACAGCCTGCGCACTGCTTCCAGGAGAGGGAACTGGCTGTCACCAAGGGCGGCTGCGAGCTGCTGCTCGGATTCCCCATGGACTGACTTTCCTCTATATTGTAGTACCGTGAGGGGCAGCGGCGGCGACATGTGAGCGAAGCCGCTCTTCTTCCAGGGAAGGGGGCACTGGGGCTGGAAGGAGGGAGTTCTTGTAGAGGCAGGAAAGAGGGAGGAGGGGGCTACGGCCTGCTCTTTATTAAATAAATAAACAGATAGATAGATAAATAAATGAAATATTAAAAAGGCCAAACAGCGTTTAGGTTTAGTCTAGGTTGGGGGCCCCTCGTAAGTGGCAGCCGACCAGGAGCAGAAGTGTCATTAGAGGTCCTCGTCCTTCTCCGTCTCCGAGCGAGCAACTGCAGGAGTCCATAGACCGCAAGGCGCGGCTTCAAGCACGGCGCCGGCAGCAACTGCTCCAATCGTTATTCTTTGCTAATTCTGGGCTTCTTCCCTCTCCATATGAAGTTGGTAATCATTTTTTCCCCCATTTCTTTGAAGAAAAATGAGGGGAATTGTATCATAATTTCATTAAATTTATATAGTGACATCTTTACGATATTGAGTCTTCTAATCCAGGAGCTTGGGATATTATTCCATGTGCTGAGGTCACTCTTGATTTATTATAATAGTGTTCTGTAATTTTCCACATGGAGATCTTTTGTTCTTTTACTCACCTGTATCTCTAGATATTTCAAGTTGTGTGTGGCTAATGTGAAGGATATCGCCTTTTTAATCTCTTCCTCTGCGGTCTTATCTGATGTATAGCAGTTTGATAGATTTCTGCTTGTTGATTTTGTATCCCTCCACTCTTTCATACTCCTCTATTACTTCCAGAACTCCCCTTGTGGAGTTTTTGGCATTTCCCATATATGAAATCATATCATCTGCAAATAATGATAGTTTCACCTCTTCCTTCTGAGGGCAACTATCTTGATGCCTTTCCTCACCTTATGCTGTTAGCTAAAACCTACGGCATGATATTACATGAGAATAAGAACAAGGATAGTCCTTGTTTGGTACCCTTTTTCAGTGGGATGATGTTACTCTTTTCTCCACTGATGACCACATTGACTATTAGTTTTTCAATATATTGTTTGTATTGTCTTGAGGAATTTTCCTTCATTGCCTCTCTTTTCGGGTGTCTTAAACAGAAATTGGTGTTGGATGTTGTCGATCGCTTTTTCCACATCTATCAATATTATCATGTGGTTCTTATAGTTTTTCATGTCAATGTGGCAAATGATACTAATGGTCTTTCCTATGTTGAACCATCTCAACATCTCTGGTATGAATCCTATTTTATCCTACTGAATTATTTGTTTTATGTACTTTTGTATTCTCTTAAGGATTTTTGCATTGTTGTTCATTAGGGAATTTGGTCTGTAGTTTTTTATTTTTTATTTTTGAGGAATCCTTGCATGGTTTAGGTATCAGAATTATTCTAACTTTATAGATGGAATTTAGGAGTTTGCATCTTTTTCTATGTTCTGAAAAAGTTTGTGTAGGATTGGTGTCAGTTCTTCCTTAAATGCTTGATAGAATTCTCCAGTGAACCCATCTGGTCCAGGGGATATTTTTGTTGGTAATCTCTTGAGAACCTTGTGTATTTCTTCTATTGATATGGGTTTGTTGAGGTTC
The DNA here is from genome assembly GCA_004026705.1 of Nesogale talazaci. NCBI lineage: Eukaryota > Metazoa > Chordata > Mammalia > Afrosoricida > Tenrecidae > Nesogale > Nesogale talazaci. Next base: position 35,150 of record PVJH01022215.1, on the reverse strand, counting down.
TTGACCACCATCGTGGATAGTCTAGGGAGGGATTGTTTTTCCAAGAATTTTCCATGTCTTCCAAGTTGTTGAATTCATTGCAGTACAATTATTCATAGTCCTGTATAATAATCCTTTTGATTTAATAAGGGTATGTCATAATGTCTCCTCTTTTCATGCCTCATTCTTGCTATTGAAATGTGTTCCTTCCTTTCTTTGGTTAAATTTGTGAGAGCTTTGTCTATTTGATTTATCCATTTGAAGAACCAACTTTTAGCTGCATTAGTTTTTCCCATCACTTTCTTATTTTCCCTCTCCTGAATCTCAGACCTAATTTTTATTATTTCTTTTCTATTTCTATTAGCTGGATTGCCTTGTTGACTCTGCTTTAGTTGCTGTAAGTCTTGAGCCAGTGTATCAGCCATAAGTCTCTCATGTTTTTATGTGTGCATGTAAGCATGAAACTTCCTGTGGTGACTGCATATGCTGTGTCCCATAGGTTCTGGTATGTCATATACTATGAGGAAGTTTTCAATCTTTCTCTTTGTTACCCTATATGTGCTCTTATTCTCAGTCAGATCTGTGGTAAGGACGGACATTCAGGCCACCTATCTATGTCACCCTGAGGATATTGGAGTGGCGCCACTTGGTCCCATTAAATTGATCACAGTATACAGAGTAATTCAGGACAAAGATGAGAGATGACAACATATTTAGAGACCCTATTTGATACCTACCTGCTGTAAACCCAAGTAGACCCAATAGAGGTGCTGGACAATGGAAGGGCCATTAAAGTGGCTTTTATGTCCTGCCTGCACCAGACATCAGGAAAAAGTTACACGAAGTGGAAGGATTCTGGGAAAATGCTAGTGATTTAATAGAAATAACAGAAAAGACAAAACAATAGCAATCCACCCAAAGAGAAGCAAGCCAAATTAATGTCCAAAATCCATACTATGACCATGAGGAAAGAAGTCCCCCCCCCCCCAATCTGGGCCCAAGCAGACAGAAAACACACAAATCACTAGGCAAGAAACAATGTCCCTATGTAAGGAGGAGAGTCATTGGAAATGTCTCAACTGCATGAAATGACTTCAGTGAGGAAGCCTGACCTGCTGGGCAGAGATTCCACACACTCCAGTCTTAGAACTGGAATAAGGAAGTAAGGACACTACTGTTCCCGAGCCCATGATAACCCTGAAAGCAGAGGATAGGTCTGCCACATATTTGTAGGCAGAGGGACCAACCAACTCAGTCCTCAAGTAAATAGCAGACTCCTTGAGTAAGAAAGAAGACTACCATTCAGGGACCAACAGGAAAATTGCAAACAGTTTCCTGGATAACAGTGAGGAAAATAAACCTGGGAAAAGGTGAGATTGAACACTCTTTCCTCCTCATGCCAGACTGTCCTTATCATCTTCTAGGAGGAGACTTAATGCAGCATAAGTGTTTGATTAGCTTTCAACCAGTCTATACCCAAATAGCTTTAGGCAGGTTCCAAGAAGAAGCTCAGAGGCAGGTCTTTGTCACTTGATGACAGGTATCTCTTGACAGTCCCCCAGACTTCCTATCCAGAAGGAAGATTACTTTATGAAGTCCCCAGGGTTTTGGGCAGAGGTGAATCCCCCTGCACTTGTGGCTCATGTGCCTCCAATTATAGTTCTGCTAAAATCCAGAACAAATCCAGAACTTACTTATATTGCTTGGTCAATGCTAAAATTATAATTCCCTGCCAGTCACCACTGAATATTCCTTTTCTGCTAGTCTAGAAACCTGGTTCTAAGATTACCGCCCAGTCCTGGACATTTGAATTGTCAATAAAAGAGTCGAAACCATACTACCTCTGTAACAAACCGCTATATACTCTTCAGTCTCCTGCCATGGTCTTTGTGCACATATACAGTATTGGACATGAAAGCAGTGTTGTTGTTGTTGTTTTTTTACTCATTTTATTGGAGGCTCATACAACAATTATCACAATTCATATATCCATCCATTGTGTCAAGCACATTTGTAAATTTTTACCATCATCATTCTCAAAATATTTTCTTTGTGCTTGAGTCCTTGGTATCTGCTCTTTGAAAGATGATTTTTGAGCAGCCCGTTGGCTCCCATAAACAAGGCCAATTTCACTTTTTAATGGACAGACAGGGGAGGAACCAGCTGGCAGTGAATGTGTGCTCAACTCACTAAAGGGTTCCAGAAAGGACCCATTATATTCACAAAAATATTCTAAGACAGTAGTTCTCAACCTGTGGGTTGTAACCCTTTTGGGACTCTAACGACCCTTTCATGGGGGTCACCTGAGACCATTGGAAAGCACATATTTTCCATGGTCTTAGGAAATGAGACACCATTCTTCTCTCTTTCACCAGGTGGATCAGTCCACATGTTGGTTATACCCACATACCAGCATGCGGTGTGAGGGCTGTTACCTTACTACACCATGCTTCAAGAAAAGATTTCACTTACTTGTAATTAGAAATAAGTATGTTACAATGTATAATTATGTATTGTTTTGTGTTTAATCACTATGCTTTAATTACGTCCAACTTATAACAAGGAAAATATATACTGCGTGTCAGATATTTACGTGATGGCACATAATAGTAGCAAAACTACAGTTATGTTATCGTTGGGGCCTCATCACAACATGAGGAGCGGCATTAAAAGATGTCAGCATTAGGAATCTTGAGAACCACTGCTCTGGGACCTGTAGGATATTGCTGACTTAGGGTACCAGATTTTGCAAAGTTAGTTAAGCCATTGTATGAGACTCTGCAGGGTGCTGAGAATGATTGGACTGGGACTCCAGCTGGCTAAGCCATTGTATGAGACTCTGCAGGGTGCTGAGAATGATTGGACTGGGACTCCAGCTGCCGAGCAGCCATTTAGGAAACGTAACGGGGCTCTCCTCTCGACGCTGCTCCAACCTTGCCCGATACCACAAACAACTTTTTACCCTTTGCAAAAGAGAGGAAGGATTTCAGGAGGAGAGTGCTGGCTCGGAAGCTCCTTCCTTTGAAACGACCATTGGCATACGTGTTAAAGAAATTAGACCCTGGCTGGGCTTTATGGCGACTCTGCTTCCGAAATGCACACACACATTTTTCTTCCTATACCTGCTCCCTGGAAAGGCTTACATAGAGTACTGACAAAATATAGAGTATTCTCTTTTTGAGTTGTTGTTGCACTCTTAGTTGCGGTTTCTTTGACTTCTAAGTAATGGATTACAAAACACAGCCTTGTCCGGGCAGGTGTCAGTATTGTTGGCATGTTTCATTGCATTGTTTTAGCTATTGTGCAGATTTGTCTTATTATAGTTTTTCTCCTTAAAAATATAGTATTTTTCCCTCATGTTGATGCCCTCTATCTCACCAGGTGAGGTATACTTTTCTAGAAATTGGTCATTCCTGATGTTATGTCCAAAGCAAACAAGTCAATATCTCATGATCCTTCTAAGAGACATCCTTAGAAGTTGTAGTTCTTTAAAGATTGGTTGATCAATTCTTTGGACTATTAATTAAAACACGATATTCTTCAGCAATAACCCAATGCTAGTGCATTAATTATTTTTCTGTTTTCCATTTTCTATATTACAGGTTTAAAAAGTGTGACATTATTATGGAACATAGAATACCCTAGATAAATTACAATCCACATCACAAGAACATAAGATACTTAAACACTTACATTAGGTAGAAAAATATGGAAACAGCAAATATAATTTTTTAATATAAAATAACCTTTTAGAAAGTTCTACAACAATATCTAGTAAAGCAAAATGCATAATTGCTATGACACTGCAAACTTACAGACATATATCCAAGTGAAAGTAACAAAGAAAGACATGTTTAGAACTCTCAAAGCAGTGTTAGTCCTTTAATATTAAAAACCACTCTCACAAATATTAGCAGTAGAATGAGGAAAAGTGTGTAGCATATCCATGCAGTGAAATACTACAGACAAATGTAAGTGAATTATTGACTACAGAGTGAAAGAAGCCAGACACAAGAGCAAGCAACCTAAATGATTTCATCTCTATGAGATAAGGGAAAGGCACAACGAAGCACCAATTATGGCAGAAAGATTAGGAATTTTTTCCAGACCAGGGATGTGGGATTGAGTAAATGAAATGAGAAATGGAAACCTTATCTGAACTCCTCAGTGGAGGAGGCTACTCACAGGAGAAGAAAAATGCAACACCATCCAATTGCCATAGGCAGAAGTCTGGCCTGCCTCCACCCTCAGTCTCTATGCTGACACCAACCCTTCCACCAAAATCACACTCATGTGCACTGGGGTTCAATAATCTGTTGCTATAGCCACACAAGACTCACAGAGAATATTCACATTAAGCAGGATTTATTAGGGAAGTCAATAGGCTAAAACAAGCCATGATCAGAAATCATTACCGATATAGTCACTCACCCACAGCCACATCTCTTCTCAGGTACCATACAAGTCTCCCTCTAGTCCTCAGCATTCCTGCCTCCAGAGGCCCAGAAGCCAGCACACTGCCCGCCTCTCAGTCTCATAATTATACTGCTGCTGCTGCTTCCTTCTGTCTTTGATCTCCTTGGTCTGCTACTAGTTTTGGCCGGTGACTCCAGACATTTTCCATTGTCCTGTCCCATGATCTCTGTGCTGTATCCTCTAGTCTTAGCCTCCACCACTTCAGACAGAGATCTCAAAGATGCTATGCTGGTGACTCCTCTTCTTTGATGGTCTTGAAGTTTCTTGCTCTGCTTGAAAAATGGCTTCTATGAAGAGTGGAGTAATGTTGATAGAGGTATGTATCTTGTCTTTCAGCAGATCATACTTTAAAAATAAAAGATGATGATTTTGTTCATATTCCTAGTAAGGTGGAGACTCAAAGTACTTTCCATCTTAATCCTGAAAATGAGAATCATTCCAAAGAGAGACTATAATTACAGACACACATCAGATTTCACAAGGAAGGTCATATAGGATTATGTAAGTCCACATTAATTCGTTAAATCATAGGGACAAATAATTCTGTATCCACCTTTAATTCTGATTTCTATTGAAAGTTTTGATGTCTGGAGAATTCTTGTCTTTGTACATTCTGTGTTTCTTAGGAGGAAGGAAGAGGAACATCTACTTTGTAGAAACAGTGCAAGTTTTAAGGTCTACAGACATTTTGACTATTGTTATGAGTGGGCAGGGAAGCAGACTCATTATTTTCTGTCTCTTTGAACTTATTGAATAATTTTTAACATTTAAAAATAATTTTATTGGAAGCTCCTACAATGCTTATCACAATCTATACATCCATCCATACATCCATCCATCATGTCAAGCACATTTGTATGTTATTGTCCTCATTATTCTCAAAACATGTATTTTCTACTTCAGCCCTTGGTATCAGGTCTTCATTTTCCCCTCCCTCCCTGCCCCCTTCCCTCTTGAACCCTGGATAATTTGTACATTACTGTTATTTTGTCATGTCTTACACTGCCTGACATCTCCCTTCACCCACTTTCCTATTGTCTGTCCCCAGAGACAGGGTTATAAGTAGATCCTTGCTATCAGTTTTCCCTTACCATTCCACCCTCCCTACTGTTCCTGAAAGAATCATCTGTCCTGGATTCCCTGTGTTTTCAGTTCCTATCTGTACCAGTGTACATCCTCTGGTCTAGCTAGATTTGTAAGGTAGGATTGTGATTATGATAATGGGTGGAGGAAGCATTTAAGAAGTAGAGGAAGAGCTGAGTCCCGGTGGTGTAGTGGTTGTGCACAGAACTGCGGCCCACTGGGTTGGAGGTTCAAATCCAGCAACAAGGCTGGGCCTCCTACTCCCACCAACAGAGGGCACTGATGCCCCCAAAACAAAAAATATTAAAAAAAAAAGAACTAGAGGAAAGTTGTAGGTTTCGTCCTTGCTACCTTGTACACTGAATGGTTCATTTCCTCCTTGTGACTCTTCTGTGAGGGGATGTACAGTTGCCTACAGATGGGTTTTGGGTGCCTAATCTGCATTCCCCTTCATTAAAAATTATATGGTTTTTTTGTTGTTTTTTCATGCCTGATACCTGATACCTTCGACACTTCATGATCACACAGACTGATGAGGTTCCTCCTTGTGGGCTTTGTTGCTACTGAGCTAGAAGGCCACTTGTTTATCTTCAAGTTTTTAAGACCCCAGACACTATATCTTTGATATCTGGGCACCATTAGCTTCCTTCACCACACTTGCTTATACACCCTTTTTGTCTTCAGCAATTCTGTTGTGAAGGTAAGCATCATGAAATGCTAGTTTAATAGAACAAAACATTCTTGCATTGAGGGAGTATTGAGTGAAGGTCCAATGTCCACCTGCTATCATGATACTAAACCCATAAATATATGCTCATAAATCTATTTCCTAATTATATATAAATATATTGACATATGCACATATCTGTATTTAGAACTCTATAAATATCTTTTATATCCTACTTCTTTCCTCTATTTCCTTTTACTTTCCTCTTGTCCCACTCTCATGCTCAGCCTTCATTGGGTTTTAGTACTTCCTCTTGGTTACATTGCCCTGGAACAAGCTCTACCAGGCCTCTTACACCCTCCTCCCTACTGATATTGGATCATTTGCTTTTCCTCTCTCCTTGGTTTTGTTGACACCACTTTGTTTCTCCCACCCCTACTCCTGTCCAGTGTCCCTGCCAAACTCTCAGTCCCGTGGTTTTCTCCTCCAGACTGTTTATCCTGCCTATATTCTCTGGATAGACCCACAGAGATAATAATATGCACAAAAGTAGACAGAGCAAAAAAAATTAAAAAGAGAAGAAGAAAAGTCACCATAACAAAAAAACAAATAAAAATCAACAAAAGAAAAACCTATAAATAGTTCAAGATCTGTTTGTTGACCTTTAGGAGTGTTTTCTGGTCCAGTTTGATGTGGTCCCAGGACCTGGTCCCAAAGTCTATTTTTGGTACTCTCTCAGCACTTCCTTGCTTTGCTCCCCTTGCTGTTCTGTTGCACAAACTTTTGTGTTTTTCATTGGTGTGGTGGGGTCATATCAGGCACAATCCAGTTGTGTCACTGTAGGGCTATGGGTTAGTGAGGTATGCCATATCCATGGTGGTCCATATGGTCATATGGTTCTATCTGTGCATTGGCTGTTCTGAGCAGGGATGTCATCCTCAATGCTTGGTGGGTCAGGATGTGCTCCACTATCTCTTCCTCCCCCTTCATTTGCTCTCATGTGCTCTGATCAGATATGTCCCTCTCGCTGAGATGTAGTTTCAGTGCTGTCCTCTGAAGTAAATTTTTCATTGAGTGGTAAATACTGTCCATCACCAAGATCCTTTCTGTCATCTTCCATGTATACTTTTGTTTGTGTGTTTGTATTGTATTCTTTCTTTCCTTTTTTTCCTTACTTTTATTGGGACTCTAGCATCTCTGAGCATAATCCATACATTTATCCAGCGTGTTAAGTATAACAGCACATATGCCACCATCATCATTTTCAAAGCATTCTCTGCCCACTTGAGCTTCTGACATCAGCTCCATTTCTTCCTCCACTCTCTCGATAGACTTTTGTTTAATACACTTCAAATGCCATGTACAGTATGAAATTACCTATAAAGAAAACACTAAAGGGATATGTGAAATTATGGTTGTTATTTGATGATTTGGATTCTAAGAGACTTCTCTTTGTAATAGTTCAGTATTTTCCAACTTCTCTATAATGTGATAGATAACAGATAATATCTGCCCTTTTTTTCTAAACCAGCCAGACAAGACAGAGTCTCATGAGTCTATACCAACAATTATTCACACCAAAGTTCCAATATCTAGAAGGTATTGGACCTTGGAGCACTTTTCAAAAACTTTCTTTGGTGTGTGTGTGTGTGTGTGTGTGTGTGTGTGTGTCTGTGTTTCTTAGTTGGTGGGTTGGGGTGGGTTCTTGATTCGTGAGAACATCCAAGCCTAGGAGAGGATTAGTATTTCCCTGGAGATAAAGGAAACTCTGTGCTAGGAACTCCCTAAGACCTTGCCTGATGTATGTCTTCCATTATGCTTTCTATAACCTATAAGTATAGATGGTGCCCACTGCCATGTTTTTACTGTTTTATTGGCAAATCGTCCACATGTCATATAATTAAGTTGTCCAATTATTTGAAGAATTGTGCTATCATTGCTAAATTCAATTTTTGAACTCTTCATTTTTTTTTTGGTTAAATTGATTTTAAAATAAGTTGTACATAATGACAATGAGTTCTAGTTTTCCCAACCATATAGGAATGGAATTTTTGAATATAAAATTCCCTCACCTTACCTAACTTAACCTCCCCCATCTGTCATCCCCTGTAAACCCTTACTTTAGTTACTAACCCTATGCATCTACTTCTGTGCTTCATAAAGTGAAACCCAACAACAGTCATAATAAACAGAACAAAATAAAGTGGCAAGATGAAACAATAGTGATAGGACAGTGAAAAAATACAAAATATGAGTAAGAATAAAAAGGCCACAATAAAACCTTTAAAAACCAGGTATGAAATTTTTGTCATGTATCCAGAAAGAAACATTTGCCCCTAGAACAAATTCACATTAGATCAAGAGGGAGGTATCAAGTATTAAGTTCAGCCCAGGATAATCAAAATAGCAATTATCTCTATTGATTAGTAAAGCTGTTCCAGAGCCTTGCCTGAAGCCAGCAGAAATCTGCAAGTGACTTACTCAGACTAGATACTCTGCATATGGGTTTTAGGTCCCCACTGTCCTCCATAGACTTTACAAGTTGGATGCTCCCAATTAAAGCCCTGATACTTCTCTTCATCATATTTGAATTTTTTATTGTCATCTTTGGATCACTTAAGCTAGTGTGCTTCTTTCACATAGACTCAGTTGACTTCTTAGTTAAATGGCTGCATTTTAAAATACAAGCCTTTATGACCCCACACTCCTGCTGTTTGTAAGCTGGGCACCATCTGCTTTCTTGACCACACTTCACTGTTGCAGCAGCCTTATGCTCAGTGATCATTTCATGAAGGTGAGTGTAGAACAGGGTCATGTTATCAGAGCTAAGTCTTCTTTGCTTGAGGTGACAGTTAAGTGGGATCCTCAAATAGTCAATGGGATATGCATGACTCAGGTTTAATTGGTGGTCATGTGGTGACAAAATAAAAACCCCATAAGAAAAATGTACCAGCAAGAGCAACAAACAAACAAACAAACAAAATCGCAAACTAGTTGACAGCTGAAAGCCAAAACCACCTAGAAATGAAAAGGTAAAGCATTGTCAATCATCCATCTGGGGATTACAACAGTGATTTTTTCCAGTGACACAGAACTTTGGACATTGTCAGGCTGAGGAGACTACGTGAATCTAATTACACCATGAGCTGCAAACCATGAGTGTTTGCCCTATATATTTCTCTCACATTTGATTGAGTTCCATTTACCTTAATTGGTGATGGGTCCCAGGGGGAAAATTTCTTGGTTAATTCTCTCAAGTGCAGATCCCTACCCACCAGATCAGACCTGTCGTGTCACTAGGAGGGCAGCATTGAGGTACCAAATATACATTGATTCTGGGTGTCTTTCCATTGGCTACCCGAAAAAAGCTGGAGGTTCCCTCAAGGTCAAATGTCTGCCACTTCCACAACCTTGGAGGAAGCACACTGCTTCCCCTCCCATCTAAGTACCCAGGTTCTCAGGGTAAGGACACAGGCAACAAGGACGCAGGGCTCAGTTCATTTAGACAGGCCTCTACATAAGCCCTCCTAATGTAGGTCCTGGGTTATGCCATGCTGCCTTCCAAGGACATCATGGGGCTTAGTCCATGCTGAGATTCACTGAGGGTTGAGGAGAAGCATATTCAAAATTTCTAACCAGGAAAAACAAAGGTGATTCATTGCCCCCCTAGGTTCCATACAATCATCGTTTGCCATTCATCCCTAATGTGAAGTTACTTCTCCCCAATGACCCACTGTGCTCACCAACAGAACTATCAGTGCCTCCTCCAACATGTAGATTTTTCCATTCTCTGCTCTTAACCCCATTTTCCAACAAGAATCTCCTATTCCTCTTGGCTGGTCCATTTATTTGTGCCAGCCTCATCTCTATGTTGTAAAGCCTCAAGTGGATGGTCTTCTAAAATTTTCCACTTTTGAAGGAGCGACCCAAGACAATGTGACTCTTGAAGGAAGGAGATATATGGTTTATCGCCTGTAGGTGGAGTAGATGTTTTTTTTCTTGGTTATTTCTCAGCAGAAGAAATTAAGCTCCAAAGAAAAAGTGGGAGAATATTATCTTCAAGATTGTTTGCATTAAAAAAAATACACTTACCATAAGTATATTCCATAATAACTAAAAATTAATTGCGGAAATAAACCTAGGTGAGATGACAATAACCTTGGAATCCTTCCTGTGCATAAAATAACAGCAAAGCAACTAAACAGTGTAGCTTGTCAGTGAATGCACATATATTTAATTGAGTCTTTGGTGAAACTAACTAACATTACAGAGAAATGGAGATGTGCTCAGGTTTTAAAAGCCATATTTACTATTCACACAAAATAGAGGATGATAAATTTCATTCTTTCTTTGACTTTGTCTTTTCTTCATCTATTAATTTGCATGTTCAATGGGTAAATAGGCAGGTATAGTGAGACACTTTTCTTGTTTTTTAAACAAACATTTACTTCAAGGCAAATCAAGTGCAATATACCATTGTGGGATAAAATCTTAGTATAAGAAAAGGTACTTAGGGCTGAGCCTCAGTGGCGTAGTGGTTGTGCACGGGACTGCGGCCCACTGGGACGGAGGTTCAATTCCAGCAGTGGGGCTAGGCCCCCTACTCCCACCACCGGAGAGCAGTGATGCTCCCCCCCTGCAAAAAAAAAAAAAAAAAGATACTCATTTGTAAAAGACCACAGTATAGCCTTGTTTAAAATACCCTGAATTGAGTCCCATTGTTTGGGCTATACCCTCATTTCCTACCCATCCCAACAATCAGAGCTCCTTCCAAAACAAGACATTCTATCTCCATAATTTAGTACTGCTGTGAGAGAGACCACAGTGGTGACTTTTAGAAGTGCTAATGTGTTTCCAACAGTTTAGAAGATTATAAACCAATATTACCTCAAGAGGAAGGTCTTCTCTGTCTATCAACCCTAGAGGAAGGTCCCCATCTCTTTTGGCTTCTGTTTTAAGGCAACCTTCTTGTGGCCTGACATTATTCTTTCCCCATGCCAGTTTTCTCACATACATGTCTAATCTCATCTTTATCTCAAAAAGATTAACTCAAATTACACCATACACTCATCCTGTTTTATTAACACAAAAAAAGACAATTGATTCCTTAATGGGGTTATAGCACAAACTTAGAAGCTAAGGTTTACATTGGGTAGTTTGGGGCAGGTTGGGAAATGGAGAAAGGAACTCAATCCAATTCATGATATTCTACCTTTTAGACTCTATGGCCTTGCTCTATGTAAAACACAATCACCCACTCAATATTAAAGTCTTCTAGGCATCATAGTATTGGATCTTAGGAGTTTGGCCTTTCCATAAATTATGCTGGGGGATATCCCTGCTACTCAAAGGTCAGAGGAGAAGGTTGTCATGATCCAGGAGTAGAACAATAATGCCTCCTTTTTTAGACCCACCTAAAGCCAAAGAAGAAGAAGAAGAAATGGCATTTTCAAGTTCTGGAAGTCGAACAGAAGCTGAGATTAGAGAGGATTCTCCTTAGAATGCAGAGTGACCATCGCCCCAGGCTCAGAAATGGAGAGGGCCTTCTCCATGTGCTTATTCAAAAAGTTTCAGCCTCTCAAATGTGCTTTAGGGATTCTCCTCCTTGGAGGACAACAGATGCAGCTCCTTGGATCTGTATGTTACCTGGAGAGTTCTAAAAACCATTTTGTTCTTTCTCTGTCATCTTTAGGTTTCATGGTATGGCAGGTGGTTAGATCCGACAGTAGCTATGTTAATCTTTTTAACAAGAAATGTTGTAGTTATGATACCGCTGAGTGTTCTAGCATATATATTTATAGGATGCATCACAGAATTTTCCAAATCTTAAATTTTTTCATTACTCACAATTCATTTTCAAGTCCATCTCCTTATTCTCTCATTAAGTTATACATGTCAAGGACAAACCATGTGGTCCCTTTCATACCTTGCTTCAAAATCTCATCAGTCAGATAATCCCAATTCGTGAGTTAGAAGTTCAATTCCTAACCTAATACTTGACAATAATTCAGATAAATTATTTGGTACTGCATAAAAAAATCACCTTTTCTCCATTATCCAATCCCATAGTCATCATTTCTTTTCATTAATATGTTCTCTCAATATTCTCTTCAAGGCAATATGGATTTCTACTGTTCAGTACCTTAAACTCTTCCAGATCCTACTCATTACCCATTTCTAAAATGATATCCTTATTACACATCTTTGTTAAAGTAGCACCTCAAATCCAGGACCAAATTCTGGGTTAGTGATATAGACTTGATGTGAGTTCTGATTGTTTGTTTATTTGTTTTGAGTACTGTTATCAGGAAATACCACGTGAGAGGCATTGACCAATAAAACCCAATTGAGTCAGAGTTTAGGAGGGCATGAGTCAGAATTCAGGGTGTTGTCTGTTTGTTGCCTTTGGGAAGGACCTTACCTCTTGTGCTCCTGTGCCTGGGGGGCCTTCTTGCGATAGTGCTTCTCTTGCTCGTGTGTCTCTGCTTCTTCTTCTAGCTTGTTTCATCTCATTTATATCTCAGAAAAGATTGAGCCCAGATATATCCTACCCTAAAAACATCCTGTTGCTAACGGGGCCTATAACTACAGGCATGGACATTAGTATTTACCACTCATATTTGACATTAGTGTGGATGGAGACACACACAATTCAATTCATAGCTCACTAATGTATAAATATCACTCCAATTAAAATAAACTAATTCTTGGACTGAGCCGCAGTGGCGTAGTAGTTGCTTGCAGGAATGCAGTCCACAGGGTTGGCGGTTCAAATCCAGCAGCAGTTCTCCAGGAGCAAGGCTGGGCTTCCTACTCCCACCAGGACTGTGATGCCCCCCCCCCCCAAAAAAAAAACTTTCTGAAACCATTGATGGCCACTTATTCCATTTTCTACCCATACCTCCAAACAATAAAACTGCTACATACTTCAATAAAAAACACCCACTCAAAATGTATAGCAAACATGGGTACAGAAATTCTCCCCATGAAGCTGCATCTAGAGTCCTGCTCTTGGAGTCATTCCTTTCTTATTTGGCAATGGGCAACCAAACCTGTGTCTCAAATGACAATGGGCCCAATGTCTTATTCCAAGATGGAATCCAAGTTGTGTAGAGAACCATCTGGGAGGCTTCAGATGGTTAAGACCAATTTCCTTTCTGTCCCCTAGTAAGTTTAAAGCCTATACAACTTTATAGCATGAAAATTATTACAGAAAAAAATAAAAAAGGAAATATTTTTTATTGTTTTAGGAAGGCCTGTTTTTACACCCTCTCCAGCTACCTACCTTCTAGAAAGGGTATCTATTAGAGAATACAACAGGGGTGGCCATTAAGAACAGAAGTGGGTCAAATACAGTAATACTACTACTTGCCAGCATCTCTTTAAATGAGAGAAATCGGGAGTGGTGTGAATCGAACGGGGCCAGAGAAATAACTTTATTTGATGTTGGCAATATTTGGCTTCTATTTCTTTTTCTGTCAAAATGGGAGTGCAGTACCTTTATCAGACATGAAAAATGTAGAGTTCCAAAGAATGAGAATCAATCCAGTTTGTGTTGATGCGGCAGAAAGATGGGGAGGAATTCGAGGTATGTCTCTTTTTGTTTTGGACTCCATCCTCTTCCTGATAACCTGGGGCTTCCCTGAGCATTTAAAATCCCAGGGGACCAGCCCCAAACTCACACAACAACTCTTCCCCCTGGGAGGAGGCAGTTGGTGCAGTTCCAACCACAGGAATAGAGACCACCTCCAGTACAACGCCAGTGAACCGGCCAACAGCATCCAACATTGGAGACAGTCCAGCACATCCAGGCAAGCACCAACAGGGAATGCTCACCACGGACGGCCAACCCGCCTGACCTCCAGCGCCTGTCCTGCTGCAGCTGTCCCAGCTCTTGCCTCACCCATGTCGGCCGCTACCATGGGCTCTGTTCTCCTCACAGTGTTCCTGCTCGCCCTCTGCAGCTGGGTAAGCAAGACAACCCTTGCCAGGGCCAGGGATAAAGGGGGCCTCAGAGCTGTAAGGAGGCGGGTTCCCACCTCAGTCCAGGCCAGGGCCCCACTGACATCCACCTCTCTTCGCAGACGACCGAGGGTCACATCTGTACTAAACCGTGTCAGTGTGACTCCACGGCAAATTTCAGCTGCCCTGCGGGAGTGAGCGTGGTGATAGACGGCTGCAACTGCTGCCCCATGTGCGCCAAGCAACTAGGCGAGTCCTGTGAGGAACCCGACCGCTGCGACTACAGCAAGTTCCTCTACTGTGACCTTGGCACCCCACCGAACCGCACCACTGGAGTGTGCAAAAGTACGACCTGCAACCCCAACCCCCACGCTATTTGCCCAGTCACCTCTTTGCTCACGTTCCAAGCACACACTCACCGAAACTCCGTACCTGAAATCCTATTTCAAATGACAATAGCTGCTCATCCTGCACATCTCTGACGCCCCTGTAGTTCCAGCTGCAGGGACCAAACTCACCAAACGCCTGCTTTCCCTTCCTCTCCGACAGGTCGAGAAGGTGCCCCCTGCTACCGCCAAGGGAAGGTATATCAGAGCGGAGAGACATTCACAATCGACTGCAAAGTGAACTGCACGTGCAAGGATGGGAGTGTGGTCTGCCAGAGCCGTTGCCCCCGACGCATTGGCCCACCCAGGCCTGACTGCCGCTCTCCGCAACTGGTCAAGCTTCCGTGGAAATGCTGCGCGGAGTGGTTCTGCGGTGAGCCGGAAGAGTTCACACCAGATGAAAGTGAGTAATCGCCCTCCGAGTCACTGCTGTGATTCCCCCTGTGTGATATGCTCCCGTTTGAAATAGCGAACACACCGGATGAGTTCCATCTTTCCCAAGAGAAGGGGGACGTGATGTTTGTTTCGTAGCTGCATCTTGTGTGCTTCCCCTCATAGGTTATCAACTTGAACACTCAGCGTCATCTATGATGCGACCCAATTGCCAGGTCCAGGCCACAGGGTGGAGCGCATGTTCGACGACTTGCGGGACGGGTATCTCCTTCCGGATCACCAATGACAACCACAATTGCACGTTAGAAAGGCAGCACCGCATCTGCACAGTCAGGCCTTGCGAAACTGACCCGGAAGAGAACCTGAAGGTATTTTAATGATCTGCTTCTATTAGCTAATTTTCCTGAAATGAGAGTGGGTAGGATCAAAGTCTCTTACCAGGCATATTATTATAGGTCCATTATCTCCCCCAAATAAGCATTGAGTCATTTAAAATGAAAGGGATGTTGTGCAATGGTGCAGAATCTAGAGATCCTCAACCTTCCTAATGCCTCGGCATTTTCATACATTTCCTCACGTTGTAGTAACCCCCAACCACACAATTATTTTCGTTGCCTCTTCCTAACTATAAATTTGCTATTGTTATGAATCAGGTAACTCCTGTGAAAGGGTCATTCAACCCCCAAAGGGGTCATGACTCCCAGGTTGAGAATGCTGCTCTGTAGCATTAGTAAATTTGAAACCTTCTAAGATAGACGAGGTCTACTCCTTGAAAACTTGCAAGCGAGACTCAAACTGCCTCTCTGCAAAATAACAGCAACAGTCAGACAAAACTAAGACTATCTAATAACCCAGAGTTTAAGCAGGCTACCCTTTATATAAAGCCAATGATTTCTTCTCCCCGTCTCCCTTAGGAGGGCAGTTCCTGCATCCATACCAAGAGAATTACCAATCCTTTCACATTTCACCTATTTGGCTGCACCAGTTTGAAAACTTATGATATCAAGATCTGTGGAGTCTGCACCGATGACCGGTGTTGCACACCTGACAAAACAACTACCATGCCTGTGGAGTTCAGATGTCCTGATGGTGGGATCTTTAAGGAGAGGGTGATGTTCATCGAGAGCTGCACCTGCCATCGCAACTGCCCTGTATCCGCTAACATTTCTGAGACACTGAATTAGAGGAAGATGCAGGGAGACAAGACTCAAAGCCATAGAGTGAGAGATATTATTTCAGTAGATTGCAACTTGAACTGATCTCAGTTTTTTCTGGGTTTGTTTTGTTTTGAGGGTGCAAACATGATTTCGGTGAGCTCCAATTATTCGAATCTATTTTTCTCATTGGGAAAAAGAATCCCTGCTTGAATCAAAATTTTGTTCTCTGTGGCACTAACACAAATAACCTATCAATTCCAGAAACTGGTTTGAAGAAATCAATGCTTGGCAATGGGATCACATTAGCTCACAATAGCATGTCATTTTGTAGGGTGGGGTATAGGGAGCAGTTAGAGGGCACCAGGAGAAATGAGTTGCATCGGGAACAATGTCATCATAATGTGGTAAGTACTTGACTATGTTGGAAATGTAATGGAGAAAGACCGTGCAATGCAATGCAAGCTTGATGACCTGCTTGCAACTCCAGCAGTTGTAAGAATGTGTGTCCTGAGGCCATCAAGATTCTGGGTCCTGTTGTCCTGGAAGGCAGAACAGCAGTCTCAGTTTTTCTTCTGATTTGAATGACCGTGCTCCTGAATCAGAATCCTGTCTATTAGACTGGACAGCTTGTGGCATGCTAGTTTGCCTGTTATAATCCAGATTTTTTTGACGTTGTATTATAGATATAATATATATATTTTTAAATTTTTTTCATCACTGCCCTGGTTGGAGTAGGTAGCCCATTCTTACTCCTGGAGACCAGCTGCTGTATTTGAACCATCAACCCTGTGGGCCACTGTCCCTCAAACAACCACTGCGCCACCAGGGTTCAGCTAAATTTGTATGACTATCTAAATTAATTTAAAGTTGCACGCTTTTGTTGTACATGCCTCAGAACTTCAAAAGATTAGCATCTATTTCTGATCACCATAGGAAGGACATAAAGCTTATCTCATAATTTGAAACATGAAATGAATATTCACATGGAAAATCTGTTCAGTTCGAGTGACAGTCTATCAAGATAGGCTTTTTGCTAAAATTGAGGCAGTAGTGTCCATGGAAGTCTGATGTGTGATTGACAATGGGCCAGCCTCACTTAATGAGCAAATGGTCTTTATTCGAAAAGAAGAAGGATTTTTATGGATGATCAATTTTTCCAGGGGGATCATTGGCTCCGGCTTTGACTATGACTGTTTTCTGGAGGGTTTCCTTGTTGAGAGCATGACCAAGGGTAATGTGTTTGCCATTTTCTCATTGAAAATAAAATATATTCATTTTCTATAAGGAACTTGTTATTCATATATTCTTTAAAAATTTTCTGAATCTCTTTTATTATAAATAAGAAGGTCTTATTTATTTAGTACAACAATTTACCAAAAAAATTTTTAAATGTCTTTTATCATAGATGTATTTTTTTTTTAAGGCATCACTGCCCTGGTGGTGGGAGTAGGAGGTCATAGATGTATTAATAAACTGATAAATCATTTTAAAGAACATTTTTTTGCATAAGCATATTTAACATTGAATTAACTGTCATGGCTTTGAAAATACCCAAATTAAACAGACAGCCCTATGGTGTTTAAGTTCACAGTAATTTTTAAAGAGTTTAAAGTCAACAGTCTCAATCCTTCACCTGCCACTAACTCTTATCTGATATCATGTGGTCATGTTTATAGAGCCCTGATGGTATAATGGGTTAAGCATTGAACTAGCAGCTCAGCAGTTCAAACCCATCAGTTCACTGAGGACAAAAATGAGACTTTCTGTTCCCATAAAAGATTTGCAAGCTTGAAAACCCACAGGGGTAGTTCTTTCCTGTCTTATTCAGTCATTGTAAGTCAGAATCAATTCAATGCTAGTGGCTTTGGAGATTTAGCTTTTCAATATTAGAAATGGAAATTGAATGTCACCATCAAATCAGTCTTATTTTGTACAATTCCTTTTTCAATTGCCAAGGTAGCCAGTGACATTAGTAGAAAAAGAGATAAATACTCCAATCATTAGCATTAAAAGAAAATTGTCTGAATTTAATATCTGTGTTTCCTTTCCCAAAACTGAATTTTTCAGAACTCAAGACTGAGTTATCTTACCAAATGATTTCTGAGTTATAAAATTAAAAAAAATTCAAGAAATCTAGTCAGATGAGATTGGAACTAGTCAGACTTCTACTAAAAAGTAAACCAAAGAGGCAAACGAAAGAAAAACCCCCAGAGCAACTAGAATTCTAGGGTGCTCTTTTTTCAGAACAGAGTAGCTGAGTAATTTAGGGGGGTTGGGGGGGATGCATTCACAGACAAAGCAAGTTGTCACAGAGTAATTAGCTCTGTTCTTGAGCCAGCTTCAACTAAGGAGACAAAAGTACCTTTGAAAATCAAGAGTAATTCTATAAAGAGTGCCACAAACCATAAACTAAAGGGGAAAATACCCATGCTCAAAAGTGAAAAGTATCTATGGTCGAATTATCAGACTTTGGGAATGTACCCACACTCATATACAGAAACGCTGTCAACCGCAGTACTGCATTCTGCCAAATGAACACACATACACACACAGTACCTTGCTGTGCTCGCCCTTCATTTCTGTTGATTGATTCATCATTGAAAAGATAAGAGTACTATAAATGAATCTTGATATTCTAAAATGATTTGGAAAACTCTAGGAAAATAGGAAACTCTATGAAAACATAGGTTTTGAATTCTCTATATTGTCCCATTATAAGAGAAAATGAAAAACTAAATGGCAAAACAAAACCTCCATGAAAAAATTTTAGAACAAATGTAAGTACTCCTTGGACCCTAAAATAAGGCAGCGGGGGCAAATCGTCACACTTAGACCATGATGACACTGTGGGGAGAACAAGGAAACAGCCAGATCTCCGATGTCTTGGAGCATTGGGGAACTCCAAAACGGTAACAGCTTGTGTTGGACTGAGTTTCCTAGAGAAACAAAACCAGTGAGACTCATCAATGTATAGGAGATAAATTTTTTAACAAGGAGTTCAAACAGTCACAGATGTTGGACCTTTTCTCAACTAATACAGTGGCCAGAGTGATGAACGAGGAAGCAGGAAGATCGCAGTTCACTAGAGGTAGAGTCCAGGGAGCCAAGGTCTCTAGACAACCTAATATGCCATGTGGGCACTGCCATTCAAAGAAGCCAGATGCAAGATCCAGCCCAGCAGGAAGAGAGGCAACCCGTTTTCCTCTGTATTTCTCACGTTTATCAAGCAGGACATGCACCTAAGCAGATGGCCTCCCATTTTGACCTTACGGTTGGACTTCTCCAATTTCTTATTACAAGTTCAGCCAAATTGATGCCCTCCCCCCACTAAAAAAAAACCTTTTGGCAGGTATAAAAGCCGAATGTTGGTACAGCTTCTGAAATTATTTTTAGGTTGGTCCACTATAACAAAGTTTTCAGTCAAGGCTCTCTTTGAGGACAGGACCCGCACTGTTGGAAATGGAATCAAATTGGATCTTGACTAACAGAGACAGTAAAATAGAAACTCTGGGCAAAAAGGAAGGAACCCAATGTAGGAATCTTAGGAAGCAAAGGACTTTCTAATTTTGATGCCACGTTAAATCACCGCAAAGAAAGGAGCTTTATTAGAATATCTTTATCAGGCTGCCATTCTGAACAAAGTTCAGGACAACTAATTTCACACACAAATAAGGAAATTAAACATCAAACTCAAGCCTACTAATATATGAGAAAAATAAAGGGCAGAAATATCATGAAACAAAATGAAACATGCTTGAAATTTATGTTCAGAGAACATCTCAAAATCTATGCACTTCTCACTTACTGGCATAATTACATTCCAAAATTGAGGTCATAAAGCCAAAATTGGCATACAAAAATGAGGATGACTGTCTTAGGTAACAAAATCAAGGCTGTCTATGCCATTTCATAATGGCCTAAACCCTGAGAATCATGGCTCATTTGAGTTAACATGAACGTTAACTATACAGTAAGCCAGTGTTCCTCTCATTTTGCAGTCACTGTTCACTAAAATCAGCACCAAAATGCATTCCAGTAAAATTGGTGGTACATAAAGAAAAAAAATCATCTGAAATTCTACACAGAAGAGCAAAGAATTGTAAATAAAATAAATGATCTTATCATAAGAATTTCTGACTGCAGCACTTTATGACAGAAGAGAATGTTCAACTGACCCAAGGAAAGGAAACAAAAGCCAATTTTTTTAATCAGACAAACTTAATTTCAAGCAGAAAGAGCACAGAAATACTTTTGAAAACACATAGGAACTCCTGAAATATTATTCTTGTGATCTCTTACTGAGGTAACATCAGAGAACAAATTCACACACCCAAAATGTCAAGACAAATGTTAGCACAAGGACTGTTGGTGAAAATTAAATGGAGCTCAATTTTGAAAATAAAGTAGAAATCAAAAAGGGAAAGTACGGCAGACAGTGACTATGTGCTCTGATGACACAGACAGAACATAGTGATAAAAATTAGTGGGAAAATGATGGTAGCATAACCTGTGTGACACCACCACCCCCCAAAAAAAGTTACAGAGCAGAGCTTTCAAAGTACTCTTTTTTCCAGCTAGGCAAGCATCTTGCAACTTGCTCTGAGTTAATGCACCCAGTGGTGTCACCTGGAAAGGTTCTCCCTGGCCCCAGTGAATTTTTTCATAGAAGCAGTTTTGTTTAAACCTTGTTTTTTATTATTGTCAATTTATGAGAACAGTGTCCTCTTTCAAAATTTTGTTTCCATCTATGGGGAAAATGCACCAGAAACGACTGTGCTGTTGAATACAGCGTATAAGGATAGTTCTAAGGGAAAAACTCAAGTCTAAGAGTGGTTTTCTTCTTTCAAACAAGGTAAGATGATGACAAGCCAATTTCAGTATATCTGTCAACATCCCGAAGGGATGAAAGTGTCAACTCATAGTGCATTTGGAGTTCTTTCTATCAGCCCATACTATTAATCAAGGTGTCTACTTAGCAGTTCTAAAAAAATAGCATAACAATGTATGACCAAAAAGACCTGATTTGAGGTAGAGAAGGGTAATGGCTTTATCACTATGGCAATGTCCCTGTTCACACAACCTGGTGTTCACTCAGTGCACCAGTTTTGTGCAAAAAACCCTGCATGCCTCTCTTGCCCCCCACACTTGACTCATCTGGCCTTGCTTCATGCAACTTCTTTTTGTTTCCTCAAATGAAGAGGGACATGAAAAGACAGTGATCTGAGGGCACAGAAAGGTGAAGACAAAAACAAGGGGGGTGCTGTCAGATATACAAACCGATGAGTTTGAAAAATGTTCCCAAGATTTAATTAACAAGTTTGACAAATGTGTAAAGTGTAATGACAAGTACTTTGAGGGTGTTAAAATTTGAAAGTGATAGGTTTGAAACGAAAAACTACTTTGTTGGGGGAGGAATGTACCCCCTACTATAGCTATCCCCCCTCAAATATCACTGTTTTTTAGTCATAAACACGGGTGTTTGTTGGGATATTATTATTATGGAAGTTCTGTATGGGTAAAGTAGGATAAGGGAAATAAGCAATTATTAAAATTTTATTATTTCACTGAGCCCTGGTGGTGTAATGGTTGAGTGTAGGACTGCAATGCATGCGGTTGGTGGTTCAAATCCCACAGCAGCTCTCTTGGGGCAAGACTGGGTAGCTCTCAAAACCACCAGAGGGCAGTGATGCCCCCCACCCAAAAATTTATTATTTATAGTGCTGGGGAACTGAGAAATTCGGGATATACATATGTAATATAAAAGAAGTTAAGTGAAATTCAGTTGTCCCAAGTTTGAATTAAAAATATTAGTCTAAATTCATAAGCTATAATTTTTTTTAAAATACACACTGAGCTAGTTAAAGTTTATTATGCCAACCTGGCCAACAACCGCATGTGGGACTAATTGAAGGCTGAAGGGATAAATGACTTGCTGAAGTCTCTGTCTTAAATAACAGAAACAGAGAACTCGAATCCAAAGCCACTGTGCAATTTTTTTCATCAAAGCAATGACCAGAGCATAATGGGAGCTTGTAGTCAGAAGTGATTAGGAAGGTAGTTCTAAGTCTCATCTACTACTCTTCAATGTGTGACCCTAGAGACAGACACCATATAAGGGGTATCCAAGAAACACTGGAATTTTTTTCAAAGCTATGTATTTCATTTTTTTTTTTTTTTTTTTACAAAACAACATTATCACCTTCAAAGGACTCGTCATTATACTAAGACATTTGTCAAATTTGTGATTCCATTCTTGGAAATATTTTTCAAACTTGGGTGGCTGAGAATACCTCCCTCATATTTTTCTTCACCTCTTCTATGTCAAGTCACTGTCCTTTTACATCCCTCTTCATTCTCAGAAACAGCAGGTAGTGATTACTGTACTAAATCAGAAATAAAAAGAAGTCACACAGAGTGAGGTCAGGTGAGTAAGCCTTTCTAGTTCTTGTGTCTCTTGCTCTCTGATGGTCAGACCAGGGTTCAGTTACCAAGCAGTTCCCTGCTTCAGCTGGCAAGACTCACTTCCTGTGAACATACATGAGGAGAAGCCACATGGCCATACTCTGATGAAGCCCTGAGTACTGGAGCAGCTGTGTGGAGAACCCTGTGCTGAGATGCTTACATGCTCACCCATTAGGCTTACTTCCTACAGTTTGCATCATTGTGTGTGTTTTGTGAAATTGAGGAAGACTTTGTAGATTGGTGTCAAACATAGGAACTAATGTTGGACTTATGAATTACATAGCACTGGGTTGGAATGCTTTCTTAGTAGGCACTAACCATTTATATAAAACTTTCTCATGTACATATGAGTTTCTGTGGATTTATTTCTTGGTCTATCCATACTAACACACACAAACACATGTATGCACACACAACCTCATGTGGTTGGTGATTGAAGAGAAGAGACCTCACATCAGGAAGAGATGCTAAACAATAACTGGTAGGAAACAAGGAGAGATAATGGACCAGATTTTATGTCCTTCAGTAGATTATATAATTTGTTTCTACCCAATCTTCAGAAAACCGTGCCATAAAATTAGCACAATGATGTTCTTGGGTACTGACCTGGCAGGAAGTAAGCCTTACATAATCCCTGGCCTACACCAGGGCTTAACATAGACTGGACTCTAGGACTGAACCCTGCCTTGATTTTGACAGCACCATTGGGCTGAGGGCTGGGGTACTCCAATGGGAGAAGAAGCAGAGGGTGGCTTCTCTGAGGCTGTAGAAGTGGCAGTCATTGGACTTGGAGGGGAATTCCAGGCTTGGTGGGTGTCTATGGAAAGAGACCTAGGACCATCACATATTTAGTACTTCAATGCCCCCCTCAGTGACATGGCAGGTTCTGATCTGATAGGCAGGGTCTGCACTTGAAGAATTGATCCGTGAAGTGCCCTCGAGCACCAGTCCCCATATGTAGGGTGAACAGAGCTCAATCAAATGGGAGACAGAACTATGGAGGGTAACAAGTCATGGGTGGGAGCTAATGATGGATCTATACTTGCATAGAGTCCTTACACCAACAGTGTCCAGAGTGCTGTGTCACTGGGGAACTTGGTGGTGTTATCAGAACAATCGCCACAGGGGGATGATTCACAATGCTTTGCATTTTTGTTTCTATGCCTTGTTATTTTCCTGCTTTTAGTTTTTTGTTTTGTTTTGTTGCTATTGTGTTGTCCA
Source organism: Nesogale talazaci (assembly GCA_004026705.1). NCBI lineage: Eukaryota > Metazoa > Chordata > Mammalia > Afrosoricida > Tenrecidae > Nesogale > Nesogale talazaci. Next base: position 11,364 of record PVJH01022215.1, on the reverse strand, counting down.
GGTAGACTAGAGAAACAAATACATAAACATGCATGTGGACATAAGGGAAAGGTTTATGTACATGAGGAATGGAACATTGAGAAAGTATCCCAACTCAGTCCAGTCCTAAGTGTGCTATTAGCCCATATGTCTGAAACCAGTCTATAAAGTCTCCTTCCAACTCACGAAGCATGTGCAATGATACCACAACAATCACAGACCAGTGGGTGGAGAGTCTTCTGTGTCCAGCCAGCAGCAGTAGAAGCATTCTGGAGCTGGCAGGGGTCTCCCCACGGCTCCGCATTTCCAGGGCTCAGGGTCCATCAGCAGTGTCCACTGGCGGTAGAAGCATCTCAGCACTGGGAAGGGTCTCACTGTGGCCTCCCAAACTTCTTAGCACTGGCAGGAGGCTCCACATGGCTTCTCTGGCCCCAGAAGTTTGGTTCCATCAGGGTAAGCCCATGTGGCTTCTCCTCTGGCTCCTCCAGTCTCCAGGAATCAGAATCTATCAGCAAGCTGTCATCTCATCTTGTCAGTAGTTCACCTCCAAGGAACTGAGTCAAGTCTCTCTTCTCTAATTGGAAAATACCACGAGACTTCCCAGAATTCTTAGGAGAAAGCCATGCCCACACAGATTGACAGGTTAGACTCCACCCCTACACTTCTAATCCTGAAATTGGCATCAAGTACATGACGGCCACACTGTTGTTGCTATAGTTGGTCTTATGAGGTTTTGATTTTACATAATAATATCGTCAAAGGGAACCTGAGTCATGCATCTTCCATTATCAAACTTATGGATTCTGGTCTCCCACTTCACTCTGGCCCCAACCCTATAAGAGTTAATTCTGATAATATGGCCCCGTTCAATACTCACCTTATTGAAATGATGACTGACGATGAGGGTGCTACAGCAAAGTGTGGTGAAGAGAGCAGATGGTGACTCGCTATCAATCAGAAAAGTGTCTGGATCTTAAATGTTGTGTTCAAGTAGGCAGCCATTTAAGCAGGAATTCAACTAAATACACATGGAAGAAGCACACCAGTTGGTGTGATCCAAGGATGACAATGACAAAACTCAAAAGTGATGAAGAGAAAAGTATCAGAGCTTAATTATAAACATCCCTTTGTAGAAGGCTATGGAAGACAGTGGGAACCCCAAACCCATCTACTGAGTATCTAGTCATATTAAGCCCTGGCAGGTCCCCTCTGGCCCCCCAAACATGTCTTAAACACTTTTTACTATCAGATAGATATCATTGTAATTTTGACTGTGGATCGAACTTGATACTTGGTTAGTATTTCCCACTTTACACAACCTAAATTTTTTCTACAAGCAAGAATTTCTTGCTTATTGTCTGACAAAAATTTCTTCCCTTGCATTTTAAATACTCCTGGGGTCTTTTCTTTCTTACTCATTAACTGTATTTTTGCTTTTGTATTATTATAATTATTTTATTCTTACCATTTTATCTTGCTTTTGTTTTTTGTGTTTGTTTTCATTGTTACTATTGGATTTTCCAGTTTGTGAAACACAAGAAGAGTAGCTGCATAGACATAATGACTGATGTAAGGCTTTATAGGAGATTTAGGGGTGGCCAGTGGGAGTTAGGGAGATCTGAGGGATTGGGGAAAGAAACACTGTTGCAGGAGAGGGGTAGAACTAGAACTGGTTGTGATTATGTATATAAACTCATTTTAGCATGATTTAACTTAAAATCTTAATGTTCTAAAATCAATTGTGGTAAATATTGTATAACTCTCCTTGATATAATTGGAATATTGAATAGTATTTAAGCTCTTATACTTTTCTCTAATCACTTTTGAGTTTTGTCATTGTCATCTTTGGAGCACACATATTGGTGTGCTTCTTCCATGTGTATTTCATTGATTTCTTATTTAAATGGCTGCCTACTTGAACACAAAATTTTCAGATCCAGGCACTTTTATGATTACAGCGAGTCACCATCTGCTCACTTACCCACACTTAGCTGCATGTGCACTTGGGAAGAATGTGGATTGTTTTGTGTTTGGATGGAAAGCTCTCTATATGTCTATCACCTAATTGTACTGTTTACCTCTATAGTCTCTTTGCTGAACTTCCTTCCCAACGATCTATCTCTCTCTGAAAGCAGTAGATTAAAGTCACCTATTATAATTGTTGAATCTCTGATAACATTTTTAATGTTTTGAATAATTTGACAAATTAGGGGGTGTCTGGTTAGATGCAAACATATTCATTATGCTGCCCGGTTACAGGTTAACTGATCCTTTGGGCTTTATTTAGTGCCTCTCCTTATCTCTTTGGATGGTTTGAACCTTGAAGTCAAATTGGTTTGAAGTTAGTATTGCGACTCCTGCTTTTCTTAAGTTGTCATTTACCTGGTATATTTTCCACCAGTCTTTAATTCTTAGTTTACTTTTGTCTGGGAGTTTAAAATGTGTCCCTTGTAGGCAACATATTGATGGGTTATGCTTTCCAAACCAGTCTGAAAGCCTTTTTATTTTAGTGTAGGAAATGAGACTTTTGACATCTACATTTATTATCATGATCTGGGGACTCATTGCTCTCATCTTGTGCCTTCTGTGTTGAGAGCTTTCTGATCTCTCTTCTTCATTTCATTGTGCTATCTTTGTGAGGGGCTTCTTTATTGTCTTCTTTTCCCTCTAAGGCCATGTTATTTTGGTGATTATTATTAGCTTATTGGTTTCTAGTTTCAGTTGGGTTTCATGGTGTTCTTCTGCTTGTGTTTGGTAGATGTTGGCCTTCTGGTCATAGTGAGTTGGCAAGGATCTTTCACAGGGCTGTGTCTTATGGTGTATTCTTTGAGTTTTCCTTATCTTGGAACATCCTTATCTCTCCTTCTATCTTTGTAGATACTTTGGCATGGTAGAGAAGTCTTGGGGAGATGTTTTTTCTTTCAGCTTTTGGAAAATATTACTCTCCTTTATTCTGATTTTCATGGTTTCTGCTGAGAAGTCTGAGAATATTCTTACCTGAGAGTCATTGTACATGATTGTCTTTCTTTCTCTTGCTGCTCTTAGAATTTTCTCTTTTTCCTAAAGGACTTAGTGAAGATTATGTTGTCAGTTTGTTTCTCACTGTCATTGAGTCAATGCTGACTCAAAATGACATTCTGTGGAGTTCTGAGACTGCAAATTTAACTGGGAGTAAATATTCCAGTATTTTTCCTGAGCAGCTATTGGGCGTTTCAAACTGATGTCCATGAGGATTGCAGCCCCAAATCACCAGGGCCTGGAAATAGCTGACCTGAGAGAATGATATTCAACATCAAATAGTACTCCCTCTAGTTGTTAAAAGAATTTGGAAGCTTTTTGAAATGTTTGGATTGAAAGCTGAAATTTTGAGAATGTAGTAGGTTTCCAGGGGATTAGAAGTCAGGGGATGCTGATAGACACATGGAACAGCATTTACTAGCAGAGAGATCTGATGTAATGCACTGTGACTTAGGTGAGTGTAAATAATTTCAATCACTTCATATGCATGTGAAAGTTGGACCCTTAATAAAGAAGACATACAAATTGATAGGTTTGAATGTTGGTGCTGGTAAAGAATATGAAAAGTACCATGGACTGCCAGAAGAATGAATAACTCTGTCTTGAAAGAAGTAAAACCAGAATGTTCCTTAGAAGCAAAGATTGCAAGGCTTCATCTCACATGCTTTGGACATAATATTAATATTATCGATGGAAGCCAACCCATGGAAAAAATGATACCTTGCTTGGTGAAGCAGAGAGTCAGCAAAAAAAAAAGAGCCTTGGTGAGATGGATTGACACAATGGTCTCAATAATGGACTCAAAACATACCAACAATTATGAGGTTGGCACAAGATCAAGCAATTCTTCACTCATATACATAGTGTTTCTATGACACAGAATGAACTCAATAGACACCAACAAGGCATGAGAAGAGATGAAGATAAGAGTTACAATGGGCTTGCTCTCCTAAAATTCTTGCAACATATAATGTAGAGGTACATCAAATAATCACAAAATAATGTAGAACATGCTAGGTGTACTGAGAGTTGCAGTGGGGTAGAAATTGTATAAAATGTAAAAGAAAGACTAGAAGGGAAAGGGGAAGGGGGGGAGAAAAAGGCAACCAGTTACAATGACCTATATATAACCCATTCCCTTTGAGACAGACAATAGAAAAATGTGTGAAGGGAGACAGAATTTGGTGTAAGGCATGAAACAAATAATTCAAGGGTTCATGAGGGAGGGAGGTGGATAGGGTAGGCAAAAATTGAGCTGATATCAAGGCCTCAATATTTTGAAATAAAATATTTTGAAAATGATGATGGGAACATATGTACAAAAGTGTTTGATAAAATGAATGCATGTATGAATTGTGATAAGAACCTCAATTCAGTGGTTTTTTTACATAAAAGAAAGAAAATTCATATTCAGTTCATGTTTGTGACAAAGGAGCTATTTCTATTGGGTTTTATAAGAAAGACAGAACTTCAAAAGACATTTATCCATCAAATAAACCCAGAATTATGACCATAGGGCTTCTTAATTTACAAAGGTGAGGAAACTCCATCTAACCTGACTTATGCTAAGAAGGAATTCATTTGGCTCAGATAGAGTGACACTAGGAATTAATATTAGGGCTAAATATCTATTGCTAAGATATAGTTCTCTCTCTCTCTCTTTCTCTCTCTCTGCCAAAGTATTATTTCTACACTGCAATAACTTCAGTCTTAAACTATCTTAACCTAATCCCAAAATGACATAGTCCCTAGGTATAATTCTTCCAGAGATACATTCTTTTGAATAAAAGTACACAGAAATGCCAAGCTAAAGTCTTGGAACTTTCATGGATTCAACAAAGACTAAATCATTCATTCATGGCAATTAATGGATTGCACAGATCCCTTTATTTAGGGTGTGCTGTGGAGTCAACTTTACCCACAGTAACCAGGCAATGTTGGGAAATGATGTTGAGAATTGGCATATTGTTTTTCTAACATTCCATATAGTAAATATTTTACTCTGTGAGCTATAAAATCTATCTAATACTTCCTCTGTCATTCAAATTATTGTTCAAAATTACCCCAAAAATGGGCATCATAGACACTATCCCAATGGATAGGCATGGCTGTGGTCCAATAAAACTTGATTTACCAAATCAGAAGATGAGCCAGATATGATCTACAGGCTATCATTTAATTGCCAACCCCTGCACTAGAACTTTAAGTACAACTATAGAATGGACTTTAGGCAACTAAATGGTAATAGATATATAGTGCATATATAAGGATCTCTTGTGGCTTAATGATTATGTTTTGGGCTGTCATACTCAAAGCCAGCAGTTCAAAGCCATCAGCCACTCTAGGATAGAAATATGGAATTTTCTATTCTTGTAATGTGTTACAGTCTTAAAAGCTCACAAGGGCAGTTCCATCCTGTCCTATGTGTTCATTAAAGTCAATATAGACTCAATGGCTCCTTGCATAGGTAGTTAAAGGATGCCTATCTTTAAGAACACTCAGATTCTTTTGTCTCTCACTCAAGGAGCCATTTACTACTTTTGTCTCTTAATTGTCCAACACTTATCATGAAGTGTTCCCCTAAAGGGCTCAGGATACCCAAGATTAACATGTCACCTATTCTATTGCATGCATGTGCTACCTGGAGGTTTTGGGCCTCTTTACTCTATCGGCCCATTGTTGAATCCTCCCAAGACTCTTTTCCTAATAGTCATGTAGAATCCAGTCCCCTGTGCTCAGCTCTGCTGTCTCTTCTGTAACTATGTTGTCATTTCCTCAGAAGATGTGGGGCTGGTCCCCTGGAAAATGAATACTACACCTGAACAATTCTCCTTACCTTTACCACCACAAATACAGTCCTTGTCCCCAATGACACTTACCTGGACTTCTCTACTTAATGTCAATTAATCTGCTTTCTTGTTCCTTTACAGTCTTTCCTCCAAGTAGCCAGAATGACCTTCTTAAAATAAAAATTCTCCAGTGATCACTTATAAAGGTAAAATAAATTTGATTATAAAATAATAAAAAATAAATAAAGTAAATAAATAATAAAAATAAATTTTATTAAGATAAAAGTAAATAGTATGGTGCACAAGGCCACCTGGGCAAAAAGACATGACATTGTCTTTCTTGAGCTCTGCCATCTCTTTAGGGACCAGAACAGGGTCTGAATAAGACCAGATTATCAATAAATACATGCTGAAAGAATGAGACAAAGATAGGGGCACAAGGGCAGTTAGATATATGGATAATAAGACAGTCCAAAATGGTTCTGAAAAGTATAAAAATTCCAAAGTTCCAAAAGAAAAAGAAAATGTCTGTTAAAAATTTCACTACAGGGTCAGCTCACTTGTTTTAAGGTGATGCAATAAGGGGGACTTCTGGAAAGATATTGACTGAGTGATATACACCAGAGGGACTCAGTTAAGATCAGCCCAGGAGAGTAACCTAGAAAGAAATTCAGCATTGCCAGATAGCTGGAGGAGCATCATAAAGTTAAGTAGATCCTGATTCTCAGAGTTTTGAGGGGCTAGGGGATTTTGGCTTACCACAGTGAAGCCTGGTTAGGGTTTGATCCTAGTCCTGCCCCTGTCTTCCACTTTATCTGCTGGCACCCACTACCAGGTTAATTGGAGGTGACAAAGGGTTTTTTTCTCATTACAACCACAGATTGCCATCAGCATGGGGCAGATGTTGAATCCTTGCAGTCCCATGCTCAGAGTTCTGGGCTCAACTGTGTACTTATTTTGGGTTCACTGGCTTCTCTCTATCCCTCCATGATTTCAGAAACCTTGTTTCATTGAGGTTCTTTCCTCCTGATCTTTTTCAGTTTGGTTCACACACCACTGTGAACCTCCAGACCACTCCCTTTAGCCTAGGGCAATTTCACGTGTTACACCTAGTGGGGAAAGGCCCACTATGTGCAGTGTAACCCACCCACCCAAGCTCCACCTGGGTATTTCCTGCCAAATTTCTTACAGGAGAATTCCAGCCTGTGTGACTGGGAGAGTTCTTATATGTCCTCTCCATTTCCAACTAACTGCGAGAATTTCTTCCAGCCTGCCTTGGTGCTTTGCATGGTCTAGGATGGTTCTGTCAGTGATGGCAGTATTTCTGCCTTGCAGCAGAGACCACTGCACAGCCTCTGTGGTAATCTGCCTGATCTGGACAGCGTTGGCCATGGTTCAGAGTGCTCTACTCAAGAGTGGGTACTCCACAAGCCTTCTGTAACATTCCCTTTAAAGTGGGCACCCTTGTGCACCCCCTGTGGTGTCCCAGGATGCCGTGAGCTGCACCATCTTGCCTCCTCATGAGACTGTGTAGTGCAGCACCATATTTGTGGTTCCAAAATAATCCAGCCAGTTGTCCCTGAGAGGACTGTCCAACTTGCCCTCCAAATAATGGAATACTATTTCAATGGGGAAAGAGTGAAGCACAAGAGAATAAAGTGGGAGGCTAAGTCCATAGTGAAATTAGTCACAGGAACTTCGAAGACACATTCCAACAAGTCTCCCATGGTTCCTCTAAAACAATGCAACACAAAAAGCAATCAGCACCAAAAACCTCAATGAAAAAAATAGGAGAAACAGGGCTGAGCCTCGGTGGCATAGTTGTTGTGTGCAGGACTGTGACCCACTGGGATGGGCAGTGAAAATCCAGCAGCAGTTCTCAAGGAGCAAGTCTGGGCCTCCTACTCCCACCAGAGGACAATGATGCCCACCCCTTAAAAAACAGGAGAAACAAAAGGCAATGACAGAAGATGTCCTGAACCTAATGACATGAATAGAAGAAGCAGCCATTGATATGCCACAGAACAAAGTTTACAGAATGCTGCTTGAAGTCATACAGGATATGAGGGAAACAATACAGAAAAAGGATGACTTGAAAGAAAGATTAGATAAAGAAAGGGAAATACAAGAGCTTAGGGACAAGATAACTAAAACCAACAGCAGACCCACGGACTTCTTGAATTGACTAGAGGAAGTTGAAAATTGTGCCAGTGACCAAGAGGATAGTCAAGCGGACTTTAGCAAACATGAACAAAAATCTAATACGATTGTCAGAAAAACTGAAGAAAATGTAAGCTGCGATGTCTGATACTATGAAGAGGAGCAATATCAGAATTATTGGTCTACCCAAGGAAGACACAACAAAGAAGTCATCTGTAACAACAGTGAGAGAATTCTGAAAACTCTTCCAGTTTAATGAATGAAAACCAGGAAACCATTCAGGATGCTGAAAGAACACCAGCTAGACTGAATCCGAAGAAGAAGTCATCTTGGAACATAATAGTTAAATGATCCAAATTTGAGGAAAAGGAGAAAACTATGAGAGCAGTTAGGGAAAAATAAGCAATCACATATAAAGTTTCCCAAATAAGAATATGCTCAGACTTATCGGCGGACACTGAGAAGCAGTGGAAAGAATGGAGTAATATATTTGAAAAATGGAAGGAAAATAATGCAAACCCAAAAATACTTGTCCCAGGCAAATTATCTATCAAGATACAGGGAGAAATAAGAGTTTTCCAACATAAGGAAAAACTCAAAGAATACGTTAGAAGAAACCGTGCTCTAAACTTTCTTTGCTGACCCAGTCCTGACCCGGAGGGCAACAAAGGGAAAACAGACCCCCAAATAGGAATGGACTGAGAGTGGACCGATGTCAAGAATGACCAATGTTCACACACACATGCACAACACACTGAAAAGAAAGGGAGGCAGCCAAACACCTAATATAAAAGGTATAAGATGACATCACACAGTCCAGAGTTGGAGATAATATCCCTAAACATCAATGGACTGAACTCAGGAATTACAAGACTGAGGCTAGCAGACTGGCTTAGAAAGCCATCAATTTGTTGCCTACAGAAGTCACATCACAATACTACAGAAAAAAATAGGTTGAGAAGCAAAGGTTAGAAAAGGCATAACAAGCAAACAGCAATTCAAAAAGGGTAGGGACAGCAATCTTATCTCAGATAAAATTGACCTCAAAGTGTGTGTGTTAGTCCAGGTAGACTAGATAAACAAATTCATAGACACGCATATAGATATGAGTAAGCTTTATATGGAACAAGAGAAATGGAACATTGAAACATTGAGAAAGCATCACAACCCAGTCCAGTTCAAGTCTTAAGTCTGATATTAGCTCATATGCCTGATACCAGTTTATAAAGTCTCCTTCCAACTCACAAAGTTACAGGCCAGTGGGTGGAGAATCCCAGCACTGGCAGGGGTCTCTCTATGGCTCCTCACTTCCAGGGCTCAGGGTCCATCAATAGCATCTAGTGGTGGTAAAAGCAACTCAGAGTAGGCAGGGGTTTCTACGTGGCTTCTCCAGCTTCAGAGGTCTGGTTTCTTCAGGGTTAGACTGTGTGACTTCTCCTCCAGCCCCTCCAGCTCCTCAGACACTATCTTCTTGTCTTGTTTGTAGCTCATTATCTCAGAGAATGACTCCCAACAACTGGGGAGATGGCCTTTCATCTCCACGAGGAAAATATTGCGAGATTTCCCAGAAGTCTCAGGCTCACACAGAGGCCTCATTGGCTACTCAGTGGCTATCTCCAGATTAACAGGCTAGAATCCACCCCAACATCTCAATCATGAAATCGACATCTCTAATACATGACTGCCACAAAATGCAAACCATGAAAAGAGATGAGGCAGGACACTGTATTAGGCTCAAGGGAACAGTAGACAATGAACTAATAAGCATTTTAAGCACATATTCCCCAAATGAAAGACCCACTGAATAAATAAACCACACATTCCAAAAGATGAAAAAAGAAACCACAGCCTCAACAATTATAGTGGGTGACTTCAATACACTACTCTCTGAAAAAGAGAGATCACAGGGAAAGAAACTCAACAAGGAGGCTAGAGATCTAAACACTACAACTAGACAATATGATTTGGTATATATCTACAGAGTTTTTCATCCAAATAAAAAGCAATTCACATTCTTTTATTCCCACATGGAACATATTCGAAGATAGATCACATACAGGGGCATAAGGTGAATCTACATAAATTTAAGACCATTGATATCATTCAAATCTCTCTCTCTCTCTCTCATCACTGTGCCATAAATCTGGAAATAATAAAAATAGGACTAATAAAACAAGAGCAAATAATTAGGGGATGAATACCTTTCTATTGCATAAGGAGTGTACACTGGCCCAGATCACACATGAAATAAGGAAATTTCTAGAAACCATGAGAATGAAATGAGAATGAAAGCACGAAATACTAAAACTTATGAGACATAGCAAAGGCAGTTATTAGAGAATGTTTCATAGCAATACATTCACACCTGAAAAAGGAAGAGCGTCTCATAACTGAAATGCTGGCACAAAATGTACCATAACTAGAGCAGAGTCAGCAGGACAATCCCACTAATAGCAAAAGAAAAGAAATAATAAAAATGAGGGCTGAGATTCAGGAGAGGGAAAATTTAAAAAAATGGGAAAAATTAATGCTACTAAAAGTTGGGTTTTTTCAAAGGATTAACAAAATGACAAACCACTGGCAGATTTAACCAAAAAAAGGAGGGTACAAATTTGAATAGCAAAAATGTTGGATGAGGAAGGGGACATTAAAACTGTCCCTAATGAAATCAAAAGTATAACTACACAGTATTATGAAGGACTGTATTCCAGTGAGTTCCACAACTTGGAAGACATGGACAAAATCTTTGAAAAACAGTCCCTCCCTACACTATTCCCAATGGACTTCAAGAATCTCAACAGACCCATAACAATAGAAGAAATAGACAAGGTTATCAAGGCATTACCAACAAAAAAAAATCACCTGGACCAGAAAATTTTCCAGGAGAATTCTACCAAGCACTCAGGGAAGAACTGACATCATTCCTAAACAAGCTTTTCCAAAACATAGAAACAGATGGCAAACTCCTTAACTCTCCCTATAAAGATAATATAAAACTGATACTGAAGCTGAAAAGATGCCACAAGAAATGAGAACAAAAGACCATTACCCCTAATGGACATTGATGCCAAAATCCTTAATAAAATGCTGGCCAATAGAATATATAAGTATATAAAACAAATAATTCACTATGACCAAGTGGGGTTCATATCCAGGATGCAGGGATGGTTCACCATATGAAAGACCATTAGTATCATTCACCACATTGACAGAAAAAGCTAAACTCTAAGAACCACATGACAATATTGATAGATGCCAAAAAAGCATTTGACAACATCCAGCATCAATTCCTGCTTAAAACACTCAAAAAGGAGGAATGGAAGAAAATTTGCTCAAGAGAATACATCCTATATATGCAAAGCCAACAGTCAATGTGGTAGTTAATGGAGAAAAGATGAACACAATTCCACTGAAAAAA
>PVJH01022214.1:0-37068 GCA_004026705.1 Nesogale talazaci | reverse complement strand
AAAATGGTATCCTCAGAGCACTGGATGATGTAAGTGGGCAGGATAGAAACTGGATACCCAAAATAGGGAAGATAAAGGCATGAAGTGGCTGGTTTACAAGCTTTTATAGATGAGGGGATATAGTCATAAGAATACATTCACTGGGTTATGGTGTAGGTGTTCACGTAACTATAGGCTTTTTTTGTTTTGTTCACTCACAGACTGTTGTGTTTAAAGAGGGTAACACATATTGAAGTATATGCGATTTAATTTTTACTTGTGAGTTACAGATATGATTTTATTATGCTTGTTTGAAAATTATATATGGCTAAAGAGTTGTGTGAAAGTATTAAATTGACAAGAGGTGGTCTGTGGTATTTACATAATCTGTTGTCAATTTGAGATTTAAGAATGAATGGGGGGAGTTTAGCCTATCAATCAGGATCTAATTTGATGACATTATTTGAAGGTGCTAAGGCAGTGGTTCTCAATCTTCCTAAAGTCTTGACCTTTCAATACATTTCCTGTTGTTGTGGTGATCCCCAACCATAAAATATTTTATTATTACTTCATAACTTTAATTTTGTTACTGTTATGAACCAAGTGACTCCTATGAAAAGGTTATTCAACCCCCAAAGGGATTGCAACCCCCAAGTTGAGAACTGCTGCCCTAGGAAGATAAACAGCTCATTGAAGGTGGGACACATGCTCACTGCCTGTGAGACATTCCTGCGGACAAGCTACATGGAACTACACTAGAGCCCTGGAGCTGAAGGAGACAAGTGGAGACCCCTGCCAGCACTGAGATGCTTCCACTGCCACTGGACCCACAGACTTTCCACCCACTGGCCTGTGATCTTCCTGCATTTGATGTCATTGCATGTGTTGCATGAGTCTGGAGAGGGATTTATAGATTAGTATTGCATATATGGGTTAATATCAGATTTATGGACTGGATCTGGACTGGACTGGGGAGTTTTATCAATGTTCAATTGTTGTTTTACATAAAGCTCCTTTTTGCTTGTTTTTTAAATCATTTCATTGGGGGCTCATACAACTTTTATCACAATCCATGCATGCATCCATTATTTCGAGCATATTTATACATGTGTTGCAATCGTAGTTTTCTAAGTATTTTCTTTCTACTTGAGCATAATCTCATTTTCCCCTCCCCCTCCTTTCCTCCCTTATGATAATTTATAATTTTTTTCATGTCTTGCACTGTCCACTATCCCCCTTTACCCCCTTGTCTCCTATCCATCCCCCTGGGAGGGAGTTATAGATAGATCGCTGTGATTGGCTTCTCCTTTCTTCCCCCACCTTTCCCTTACCCTGCTGATTTGTCTACTATCAACATTGTTCCAGAGGGGTTTATCTCTCCTGTACTCCCTGTGTTTCCAGTTCCTATCTGCACACATGTACATGCTCTGTTCTAACCAAATTTGTCATCAGAATTAGGGACATGATAGTGGAGGGGAGGAAGCATTAAAGAACCAGAGGAAAGCTGTATTTTTCATTGGTTCTATTCTGCATCCTGACTGACCAATTTTCTCCCCGTGTGCCTTCTGTAAGGGGATGTCCAATTGATAAAGCTCTTTCTTATACACATATGAGTGTCCTGTGAATTTGTTTCTCTAATCTACCTAGACTAACACAATGAATAAGAAATAGGACTGGCAAGTTCATAACAGAACCAATTGAAATGGCAAAGATAATGACTGAATGTTATGAAGGAATGTAATCTAACAAATTTGGAAATTCAGAAGAAATGGACAAATTTCTATAAACGCACTATCTATGAAAACAAATGGAATGGTGCATGAGGGAGAAGCTGAACAGACTTGTAACAAACATAAATTGATCTAAAGATTTAAAATAAACTAAAAAAAATCCAGAGCTATACAACTTCGCTGGGGAATATTGCCAGATATTGAGAGCTGATACCAATTCTACTCAAACTATTCAAGGATATAACAAAGTTCATCAGACTCCAAATTTATTTTATGGTGTGAGTGCAGGAAACAGTAAAGGCAGTAGTCATTATCTGACCCCTCTCTCTTTCCCAGTGTCATGAGTCAGGGTTCAGATATGTTTCCACTTTTATTCCTTTAGTACATATTCTGATATCAATGGCTCCTCCCATGTCACGCTACATCTATTTAACTGTATTTAACTATGTCTATTTAACTCTATGTCTACCTAACTGTAATGGCCAAACAGAACTCACAGATAGCATTCACAGCTAAAAGAGTTTATTAGCAAAGTTAGAAGTTTACCACAAGGCAGGATCCTTACTGTTCATAAGGATACACTCCTTGGTCATCCCTGACAGCAGCCAAGTTTCTCTCTTGTTCTTATTCCCTCAGCTATTTGGTCACATGGGCGAGAATGTTCCAGCTGTGCTGACATTCTGTCCTAAAGTTCCTTAATCTAGAGCCAGATAAGGAGAAAGTCCCCTATTGTCCTGGAAATGCTCTTCTGAGTCTCCGTGCCACTCTGTGATGCATCCAGTCTAAGTGGTCTCCATCACTACAGACAGACCTTGAATGTGCTGTTCCAGGATGCTTAGGGTTTTCTCTCTTCTAAACTATTGCTTCCAAGATGGCTTAAACTTTTAGTCAGGGAGTGGTAACAAAAATTGATCAATCCCTTCCACTATTAATGCCCTATTTCCATAGTCCCACCCAATCCTTTAGTGTGAGTTACAGAGACATGCAAAAGAGCCATATCAATTAATTTCACACAACAGCAAGCATAACCCAATACCCAAACCAGGCAAGGACAGCACTTAGAAGAGAAAATGATAAACTACACCCCTATCGACTTAAATATATAAATTTTCAACAAAATTCTAGTGAATAACATGATATAGTTATAAAATACTACATCATGACCAATGGGGTCTGCAAGGTAGTCTAATATTAGAAATTGTGAATTTGTGAAGATTCAAGCAAGATCTGTAAAGGTAGTCTAATATTAGAAAAATAATCAATGTAATCCAACATATGGATAAAGCAAGGGGGAAAACTACATGATCATGTTAGCAGTAAAGGTATTTGATAATCTAAGACCCATTCCATTAAAAACAACCAACTAAATAGGAATATAAGAACTATTCCTCAAGACAGATACACAAAGTTAATAATCAATACCTTGTTCATTGAAGAAAAACTTAGAGCATTTCCCTCTGAAACAAGAAGCAGATGAAAATGCTTTACAACATCGCTTTTATTCAAGATTGTACTGCAAGTCTTAACCAGAGTTAAGACAACAAAAAGAAATTAAAGACATCCAAATTGGAAAATAAGAAATGAAACACCTACTCTTTTCAGATGATATGATTTTATATATAGCAAAACCCAAATAAACAATGAGAAAATATCAGAAATAATTGAAATATTTAAAAATGGCAGGGTACAATGTCAACATACAGAACTCAATCAGAATCTTGTGTACTAAATGAAATGCACTGAGAAAGTTGAATGAGAAATTTAATACTATTTGCAATAGCCACCCAAGAGATGATACATTTTGGAACAAATCTAACAAAACAAGACTTATAAAATATGAAATACTACTTCAAGAAACAAAAAAAACCTATATAAATGGAAGGATATGATAAGAAGATACAACATTGTGAAAAATGTCAATAGTAACCTACATGATCTATAAATATAAAATACTTCTGATCCAGATCCTATCATCATTCTTTCAACAGAAAGCATATCACCAAGTTTATATGAAAAGAAAAGAGAACCAAGATAAACCAAGCCCTATTCATGAAAAAGAGCAAAGTAGATCTGCATAAGGTTTGTGTTTTCTCATCATACTTATTCAATCTGCATGCTGAGCTAATTATTAGAGAGGCTGGATTATACGTAGAAAAACACAGCATGAAGATTTCAGGAAGGCTTAATAACAGTCTTCAACATGCAAATAACACAACCTCGCTTGCTAATGTGAGAAGGGCTTAAAACACTTGCTGACGAAGCTCAAGGATTGCAGTCAGAACAAAATCTTCATGACTAGACCACCAGTAGCATCACGCTAATTCAGATTGAAGTTGTCAAGAATTTGAAGTTGACTCCACAATCAATGCTCATGGAAGCAACCGTACCATTCTACTTGGCCAGATTGAAATATAGAACGATGTATGTATTAAAAATTAAATTAATTTTAAGAAATCAGCAGTCAAAGGACTCATTGCATTTAGTAAATCTGCTGCATGAGAACTCTTTAAAGTGTTTAAAAGCAAGGAGGATAAAAGTGTGGCTGACCTAACTCACTCAGTGCTATCAAGTCAATTCTCACTCATGGTGATTCTGTAAGACAGGCTTGGATTGCACTTGTGAATGTCTAAGACTGTCTAACTTACTATGGGACTAGAAAGCCTCATCACTCTCCCAGGGAGTGACTGGTGGTTATCAGGGTTCTTTGTGACTGGCCCAAGCCATGGTATTTTTATATACATGAAAGTTGGACATTGAATATGGAAGATTGAAGAAGAATAAATCCATTTGAATTATGGTGCTGGAGAAGAGTACTGAAAGCATCAGGACCTTCCAAAGGAACAAACAGTTCTGTCTTGGAAGAATGAAATCAAGAATACTCCTTAGACTCAAGTACCTCCTCAATGCAAGAACATTTTGTTCCATTAAATTGGCATCCCTTGATGCTCTCCCGCCCAATGCAATAGCTGAAGACAAATGTGTGGAGCAATGGTGATGAAGAAAGCTGATGGTGCCCAGCAATCAAAGATATAGTCTCTGGGGTCTTAAAGACTTGAGTAAAAACAAGTGGCCATATAGCTCAGAAACAACAAAGTCCACATAGAAGAAGCACGCCGGCCTATGTGACCATGAGGTATCAGTGGAAGTAGTTATGAGGCATCAAGAACAGAAATCATATCACTGTGTGCCACCTACCTGATATGATCGCTGAAGACAAGGGTGTGCATAAGCAAATGTGGTGAAGAAAGCTAATGATGCGCAGCTATCAAAAGATAGAGTGTCTGCGGTCTTAAAGACTTGAAGGTAAACAAGCAGCCATATAGCTCAGAAGCAACAAAGTCTACAATAAAGAAGCACACCAAGCTGTGTGACCACAAGGTGTTGAAGAGATCAGCTATCAGGCATCAAAGTACTAAAAATTATATCATTATAAATATGGGGGGGTGCAGATTAAGGACTCAAAGTCTATCTGCAGGGAAAATGTCATTCCCTTACAGAAGGATCGTGGGGAGGAAACTAGTCAGTCAAGAAACATGGAGAATCCAGGAAAGGGGACTTCTTAAGGATCAGTGGTGAGAATGGTGATACTAGGAAGGTGGAGGGAAGGCGGGGTAGAAAGGGGGAACTGATTATAAGTATCTACATATAACCTTCTTCCTGGGGTACGGACAGCAGGGTAGTGGGCAAAGGGAGACATGGAACAACATTCGACAAGACAAAATAATAATAATTTATAAATTATCAAGGGTTCATGAGGGAGGGGTATCAGGAAGGGAATGGACAAAGGAGGAACCAATAACAAGGGCTTAAGTAAAAAGAAAATTTTGTGAGAATTATGATGGCATCAAAGGTTCAAGTGTGCTTTGCATACAATAGATATATGTATGGATTGTGCTAAGAGTTGCATGAGCCCCCAACAAAATGATTTTTAAAAAGAAGAAGAATGCTCCTTAGATACAAGAATGGAGAGACTTTTTCTCATACACTTAGAATTTGCTGTCAAGAGAGACCTGTCCCTGGAGTAGAAGATCATGCTGGTAACGTAGAGGGACAGAGAAAGAGAGGGAGAACCTCAACAAACTGTATTGACACAGTGGCTGCAACAATGGGTGCAGACATAAGAATAATGGTGAGGATGACATTGTTTCGATATGATGTACTCGGGTTATGAGTCAAAACTGACTCAATGATACCTAACAACCATGGTGTGGCATGGAAGGAGGGTCAAGACTTAATTGCTGAATCTTCTGAATGGGCTGACCCACCTGGAGCATTGACCAAGCAACTCCAGATCAAAGCCAGAGGAGATAATGGCTGACTCAATTCTCTCAGCTCCACACCTACAGGTCTAGATAATGCACGTATGCATAAAGTTGAGTGCAACAATAAAATGAAAGGTGCATGTTCCCTGTAGGCAAGTTTAGCAGTCACAAATCACAGTCCCAAATTTCCTCAACAGAAAGAGGCTTGGCAACACTGAGGTCATGCTGTTTTAGGTAAAGAGGGGAAAAAACCATGGAATTTGTGGTCCATTTCTTGAGAATGTGGAGCTGGATGAAAAGAACTTCTGCGTGATGTCTTGTTTCCAAGGTAACACCTCTAATATTGCCATATTCTTTAAGAAATATAAGTGATACCTCAGGAATTCTGAGACTCTGGCAGAACTGTGCGTATCCTATGTCTTGGTACTTTAAAACATAATAATCTATTTCCAGAACAAGTCTCAGAGAAAATTAGACTCCCTAGAGAAATATCATCAAAAACTCATAAAGTGTTTCTGAATGAACAATAATGCAACACTATTTCTGTCTCAAGTCTCTACTGTGGTGAAGATTCTAACCAATATATATGATGCATATCTTTGAGTTTGAAACTCATTCTTGATGAGCTGAGGTGATGGAGTGATACAAGAAACAAATATTCCCCAAAAGCAATGATCATACCAGACAATGTTGTTAAGAACAACAATTTCATGATTCTAGGAATCAAATAAAAGCATACCAAGAATTGAGAAACATGCATTCAAGAAAAATGACTGAGTCTTGGGTAAAAAATATGTTGCTGTCTATGTTTAATATGTTTAATCAGGGAGTGCTCCTATTCCAACCTGCCCAAAGCTGTTACAATGTCATGGCTCCAGTTGAGGGGTGGGCAGGTAGGGAAAGACACTTTGCTACTGGAGGGTGCTGGACTAATTTTGAGTGAGGTGTGCTATAAAACATAATAAACCTTATCTATCTGTCATCTCTATATCTATCTATACTAAAAGATAAAGGTATATCTCTATCTGATAGATAGAGATGATAGATAGATATCTCAGAAAACAAATGGCAATGCTAGCTCTATAATCCATCTGAACTTGGAGTACATTTTAAATCTACACACAGATTGACAAAGGGCAACTCTATGACCACATTTTTTTGCTCTGAACAATTATTTGTTGATTACTAAACTATACTGACCCTGAATGGTCCTTCAAAAACAAACCTTAAATATAGAAACAAGAACAAAGGGAAGAGGGACCCTAAACAGAGTGGGTGCACACTGCAAGGGAAACTGGAATTACAGAATCAGCATAGGCAAGTCATAAATCAAAGCAACACCAGTAACAGCAAAAATGCCAACAAACAAACCCCAGTGAGGAGAAGAAATTATAATCCTCAATTTCTACAGTGCATTGCCTACCAGTTGTTAATGAAATTTTGTGGAGTCTGAGGTAACACGGGACACAATGATGCACTTATCAGGGAGGAAGAGTTTATAGAAGTTGTTTCTGAGAGAGCCAAGATCCTAGACCTAGCAGACAAGACCTCATATTTAAAGAATTAAGGAAACTATAGTTGTGTTAGTTCGAGTAGACTAGAGGAACAAATTTCATAGACACGCATATGGATATAAGGAAAAGGTTTATATATAAGAAGAATGGGACATTGAGAAAGCCCAGTCCAGTTCAAAGTCATAAGTTCGATATTAACCCATATGATTGAACCCAGTCCAGTTCAAAGTCACAAGTCCGATATTAACCCATAAGCCCGAAATCAGTCTACAGTCTCCTTCTGACTCACGAAGTTACAGATCAGTGGGTGCAGAATTCCAGTGCTGGCAGGGGTCTCCACATGGCTCCTCGCTTCCAGGCCTCAGATCCATCAACCACAAAAGCAACGCATTGCTGGCAGAGGTCTCCATGTGGTCGCCCCAGCTTCAGAGGTCTGGCTCCATTAGGGCAAAGCCATGTGGTTTTTCCACCAGCTCCTCCAGCTTCTCAGACACTGCCATCTTGTTTTGTCCATGATTCATCTTCTCTGAGAACTAACTCCCAACAACCAGGGAGATAGCTTCTCATCCCCATGAGGGAAATATCACGAGATTTCCCAGACGTATCAGGAGAAAGTCATGCCCACACAGAGGCCTCATTGGCTACTCAATGGCTATCTCCAGATTAACAGGCTAGACTCCACCCCTACGTTTCAATCATAAAGTTAACATAAGCACATGACTGCCACAATGGTTAAAGAATTAAAGGAGACAGGTTGACAGTGGACACTCACTAAACCTAGAACATCAATAATTAGACAGAAAGTCTTTTTAAAAAAAAAAGAATCAGGTGAAGATTCTCCAAGTTCAAAAACACATAGTCAAAATGAGCAATGTTACCAATGGCATTTTTCTACCAGCAAATAAGATCAAATAAAAGTTTCAAACTATGACATAGCATGCTAGGAAGCATGTGATGTCAAAAACAAAGAGTGAAGAGAATGGAGATGAATAACACAGCCTGAAAGACCTGTGTGGTACTATTAGACATATCAAATAGATTTTATGAAAGTCCCTGCAAAGGTAGGGAGAGAGGTGCAGAAGCACATTTGGAGAAATAATAGCTGAAAATCTCAAAATTTTAATGAACAAATTTATCCACCCAAGAAGTTCAACAAATTTGTACTACGATAAACAAAATAGGATGCACAGCAGGATACAGCCAGCCAAATTGTTGAAAACAAGGACAAAGAAAGCATATTTAGCACAGCAAAAGAAAATGTAGCAGTGGACTTTCCAAAAAGAAGAATGAATGCCAGAAGGTATTGGGATGTCATATTAAATGTACTAAAAATAAAAAATCTGTCAAGAATTCTGTATTTACCAGAAATAAACATTAAAAGGGAAGGGAAAATCAATAGCAGGAAAAAAACAGTGAAGAGAAAAAAAATCTCAAGCACAAATTCACAGATGGAGAGATTCTGAGAGAACACTGTGAGCACAGCACTCTGCTAAGACATACTGAAATAAGTGCTTGAGGCCAAAAGAAAAGAAAACAAAAGATATCCAATATATGCATGAAAACACACATGCAATTCAGGTTTCCATGTAGATCAGTATAAACACAGTGTAAATATGTGCTTCTCTCTATTCCCCTTAAGTGACACAAAATGTAATGGCTTACATCAGTAATTATAAAGCTGTGTAGTTGGATTTAAAGATGTGTAAGGTAAAACCAAGGCCAAAACCCATACCTTGAAGTCACCTCTGACCCCTGATGAAGCTACTTCTAGAACAAAGATGTGTTCTAATTTATGAAATGAGCTAAATTGGAAATGAGATTATGGTCAACCTTTTTCAGCAAGTGAAGGCTGACTTCAGTGCTCACTAGTTCTATAGGCAAGGAAAGAAAAGGAGGGAGGGAAAGAAGAGAGGAGGACAGGAGGGAGAAAATTAGGCAGCCATGCCAAAGGGTTTACAATATTTCTTCTCCAAACACTGGAATGTCTAAGCAATGTCGTAAGCAAAGCCCATGATGGTGCAATTGAGCTTTAGCACATCTTCACAAGAGTCTTAGTTATCAAATGCCATGTTAACGCCACCAACAACAAAAACCACCAGCAACCCCGATTTGTGTTTCCACATGTTATTGGGTGATCCTCACACAGAGTGAACCATGTCTGTAAAACAAGAACTGCTCTTGCAAGTAAGAGCAGTTATGCCTTTCTGCGAGCACACCTTCCCTTTACAAAGGTAATCAGGAAACAGCCTGATTGGGTGAGTTCCTTAACGGAGAATCCCAAATTGCTTTCCTTGTGTGTGAACTCCTCCAGAAAACAAACAGAAATTGAAGTCTACTTCAAAAAAAGGTGTTGGGGGGAAGAAAGGAAGTCAAAGAGCGGACTGTTTTTAAGGATTCCTTTTGGGGTCTTTATTTGCTTGGTGAAATACTTGGCATGAAATCACAAAGTTCTCATAGATATTTATTAGGGAGTCAGAATTGTCCTCCCTCAATCAGAGAGACAGAGCCCCACCAATCCTCACTCGCCCCCTCCAGCACCAATTTATCCAGTGCCAACTCCAGCTTGATCCGAGCTCCCACCTGTCTTAAACATCAATATGTATTGCCATGTATCCAATTCCACTGTGGCGATTATGCCATTGATTTCCAATTCTCACAATGCCTGGATCACTGGACACCAGCTCTGGGGCACCTTTACAGAGAGACTCGTTATTAATGGAAGGTTAAACTTAAGAGTCTGTATTTCCAGAACTCGGAATTTTTCATGAAAAGCTATGAGCTAAATTATTTCACACACTATATACACAGAGAGATAGATCACACAAGGAGAGAGATCTTCAAAATTTTGTGGAAATGGGTAACTGGAAAATAAAGGAGTTTTCTGTGAGCTTTTTTTTGTGTGTGCACATATCTATACACACATATGCATTGCATTTTTGTCATGTTATTGAAAAGTTTCAGAGATTAGGATCGCGGAAAATCAGAAAATAATGACTCTTTATAGCATGAAGAAAGATAAAGTAAAACTATACTTTGAAAGTTTCTATTGGCTTCTTTTGAAGGAATTAATCATAAGCAAATATAGTTCATCTTATCTTTTGTTGCGGTATAATTATATAAAAGAAAATATTAATCTAATATGCAGGGCTAAGCAGTAGGAGGCTAACTGAAAGGTCAGTGGTTTGAATCCCCCCCCCCACTAATTCCATGGGAGAAAGATGAGGCAGCTTCCTTACAGAAGAATTACATTCAATGGCCTTTAAATAATTAGAAATGTTTTCATTTTGTTTTCTGGCATTCAAAAAGTTAAGAAACTCCACTGTAGTTAAACTTTCTCACTTTAGAAAGGAACACCTGCCTCCCTAGATCATGTCATTACATAACCCCCGAGCCTCCCACACTATCATCCAGGCCATTCTAATCCAAAGCAGCCCTTTGAAAAGATAAATAAATCATAAAAATGTAAAGCATTTGGCGCTATTACTAACCTTAGTAGGGGTATCAAGATGTTAGTCATTAATTACCTTGTTAGCAATAATATTTGAGATGTCACACTGAGGAAAGTAGCTTTCAATTCTCTCCAGCGGACTGTGTGGAACCCAGACTGGGTGCCTGGGCTTGGTGCATCTTACTAAGTGAGTGGTTCTCTAGAGTGGCCACTCCAGGAGCAGGGTCTTGTCAGTGTTGAGACAAGAACCTCAACTGATCTGGAGTGGCCTCAATTTCTCCAACCTTGGCAAGTGTGGAAGCTGTTCAAGCAAAGTTCTCTGGTATGTTTTGGAAACACACAAAAATGGTTTCCCGTTGGCCAGGGATGCATCTTTTCTTTGGCCAGTTCCTACATCTCTCCCTTTAGGTATCCAGGTGAATATGAAGCAGGCTAGTTATAAAATGAAAAATGTTGAAGACTTAAAGATAGACCATCTATTAGAAGGAAAGCATGCATTTCTGGAGAATCCAAGATGCTGAGAAGCCAAAAGTGAGTTTGAGTTTGGCTAAAAGTTGAAGGAAAACCTGGTTGAATTCATTTACACAAAATCAAGACTTTTATAGTGGCAGGTGAGTTGTGAGGATTTAGGGGGACCCAGAGTGGACTGAAGCATGAGACTGTGCAGTGGGAATTTGGCAACATCAGGTGTTAGATCTTGTCTTTACTGTCCTGGCTGTGCCACAGAGGATGCTGACCTGGTTAGTGCTTTAGGGAGACCAAAATTCCAGGAAGCAGCAACACTTAAGAAATTGAACAATGTGTTGCATTGAGCAAATCTGCTATGTGAGACTTCTTTTAAAGTATCAAAGAGCAAGCACATCACTTTGAGGACTTAGGTGCGCCTCGCAGAAGTGATGATATTTCCAATTGTTTCATATGCATGTGAAAGTGACAATAAATAAGGAAGGTCCAAGGTTGATACTTCTTAATTATGCTGTTGGTGAAGAATATTGAATGTAACACAGACTGCCAGAAGAACAAGCAAATATGTCTTGGAAGAAATTGACCAGCCTGCTCCTTAGAAGTAAAAACAGCAAAACTTCATCTCATGTACTTTGAGCAGGCTATTTGGAGAGACTAAAGCCAAATCACACTGACTGCCATCAAGTTCATGTCAACCCATAGCACGCCTATGGGACAGAGTGGGACTGTCCCGTGAGCTTCTCCTGCTGTAAATCTATGAGAGTGGAAAGTCTGGTCTTTCTCCCATGGAGAGGCTGGCAGTTTTGAACTGCTGACCTTAACCCAACTTGGAACCATTACACCACCAGGATTCTGGAAAAGGACACCATGTTTGGTTAAAAAAAAAAAACTCAGAGAAGAGGAGGAAGACGGTCGAGGAGCCGTATTGACAAAATGGCGGCAACATTGGGCTCAAGCGAATCAATTGTGAGGGTGGCACAGGATCAGCTAGGATTGGAACCAACTTGATGACGCCTAACAATGCCAATGAAGGATAAGGTAGTGTGGAGTGTGAATCTGGCATGGATGGTTTGGAATCTGGGAAAATCCTCTCGTGACGTTGTGAACATTGACAAAGACAACTTGGGAAACCAACCAGCTATCTTTCTTCCCTTATGTAATGTCTGTGAAAAGACAACCAACAACTGATGTGTCTCAGACCCACCACCTGCTGAACTCTACCCAGACTGCATCACAATGGTCTGGAGAGGTCCACGCTGGCAGACTCCATTGGGTCAGGGAGCAAATGGAAGATTATGGCAGGTGTGTGGTCAATGGAATATGCATTTATTCAGCAAAACTGTTTTAGAGTCTTTGAAGGCTAATAAAACTTTTGTAAGGATACAATTTTTGCTTCCCTTAAAGCAAAATAAATCTTTACTTTATAAACTGGTCACCTGGAAATTCTTTTAAACAGCCAGCTTCCAAGCTGCATCGGGCATATTTGAAAAACTGACATTTAATATATTCCCAGCATTTCAAGAACAATCTGTGATTTAGGAAAACCACTGCATGCTACGGGTCTATTTCTCAACTAAAATATATCTGATTGTCGAAGTGGTTTGAAAGCATTTAACATTTACGGGTTTTGTTGCTGTTGCTCATGAGTCATTTTGCATATCTGAATCTAAGAGACCACTGTACCAGACACCTCTGGTCCTTTTGCAGAAAGGAAATCAAAGCATTGATGAAATAGTTTTCCTCTGGCATCACCAGTAGGTTTCCAGGTAGAACTTCCTGTCCATGTACTTGTAGAAGGTGGCAAGTATGTGGAGCATTCATTGTTGTCTTTAGCCAGGAAGGGTAGGTGTGTGACATTTTGGTAGTGTTTAATGTTGATGAATTTTAAAGAAAATTTAACCTAAATTGCTTCATTCCCTCTCATAGCTTGACTCAATTTCTAATGCCCGAACATTTAAATCCAGTAAAGAGTTAGTCTCAGAAGACCACAGAAATAGTGCTACACTGTCCTACATAGGATTATTTGAGACCAAATGGCTGTTATAGCAGTGCATTTGAATTTTGTTTGGTTTTTGGGTGGATGTCTTCACCTGAAGCTTTTAGTCATGGATGATTCTGGCACATACACCTGTGTGTGGGGTCAATAAGGATACCCGGTGATGTCGTGATACAAGTTGAGCTGATAAATACAATTTCAGTAGTTCAAAACCATTCCCTGGGAGAAAGATAAGACTTTCTGTTTCCCTTAAGAATTATACTTTTAAAGGCTTGAAGGTAAATAAGTGACCATCTAGCTCAGAAACAACAAAGCCCACATGGAAAAGGCACACCAGTCTATGTGACGTGTCACACCTTGAAGTGTCGAAGGGATCAGGCATAAAAACACTAAAAATTATATCATCATAGATGAGGGGAAGTACAGATGGGGGACCCAAAGCCCATCTGAAGATAATGTGACATACCTTACAGAAGGGTCGGGAGGAGGAGATGAACCAGTCAGGGTAGAGTTAGCAACGATGAAACATGCAACATTCCTCTATTGTCTAAATGCTTTCTCTCCCACTATCATGATCCCAATCCTACCTTATAAATCCAGCTAGACCACAGGATGTACACTGGTACAGGTATGAACTGGAAACATGTGGAAACCAGGAGAGATGATCACTCCAGGATCAGTGGTGACTGTGGCAAATCTGGGAGGGTGGAGGGAAGGTGGAGTAGAAAGGGGGAACAGATTATAAGGATCTACATATAACCTTCTCCCTTGGGTATGGACAACACGAAAGTGGGTGAAGGGAGACATTGACAATGTAAGATATGATGAAATAATAATAATTTATAAATTCACAAGGATTCATGAGGGAGCAGGGAGCAGAGAGGGAGGCAAAAAATTCAAGAGCTGATACCAAGGGCTTAAGTAGAAAGCAAATGTTTTGAGAATGATGAGGGCAACAAATGTACAAATGTGCTTCCCATACAATGGATGGATGGATTGTAATATGAGTTGTATGAGCCCCCAATAAAGTAATTTAAATAAAATAATTAAATAAACAAACAGGAAAAAAGAGTTATACTATGGGGAATTCACAGGAGAAGTTCGACCCTGTATTATTGGGTCACTAAGGGTTGGAATCAACTTGAGTGCAGTGAGACGATGACAATGATAATGTGGAATTATCAGGTACTAATCTAGAAAAGGGCATTTTATTCAATCAGAAGGAAGCCAACATCTGAAGAAGAACCCACAAAAGATCAGAAATGACAGCATCCTCACCTTGTCTGCTTTCGTCTGCACCCCTGAGCCTGAACACGTGTGGATGTTAAGAATGACCAGAGATATGGCTAAGGCACTCACTCTCACCTATGAGATAAATAGCTCCCTGCCACGCATGAACAGATGGAAATGGAAAGCAGGGGTTTTCATCATTTAAACTTTCCCGTACCAAGAAGTGCAGCTCAACTTCACTGGACAAAATGGGTAGACAATACAGGCACTGCATTGATTCAAAAAAAAAAAAAAAGATAACAGTGAGCAAACAAGGAGTG
This sequence comes from Nesogale talazaci, assembly GCA_004026705.1. NCBI lineage: Eukaryota > Metazoa > Chordata > Mammalia > Afrosoricida > Tenrecidae > Nesogale > Nesogale talazaci. Next base: position 22,124 of record PVJH01022214.1, on the reverse strand, counting down.
TGCATGCAAGGGAGAGTACATGTATATCAGTATACTTCAGTTGGTGCAGGTATGAGTGCCTGAGTGGATGAATACACACACACACACACGCACACACACATACACACACACACATACCTGCGTGTAACTCAGTTACCGGGAACTCAATGTAAAAATGTGGAGCTAAAAAGAAAAGAACAGAAAAATCTGGTAAACAGCATCTTGCATTTACAAACCAGAAATTCTGGTAGATTATTTCCATAATTGCTTCAGTTGGAGAAAGTTTTCTTAGATATCATCTGCCAGACAAAAAGTCTCCGAGCTGTCTGCCCATCTAGGTAAAAGCTGTGAAGAGAGCAAGTTGCCCCAGCATTGAGAATAGCCACAGGTTTGTCTTGGAGTTTCATTTCTTTCTTAAGATGATGTTTATGAAAGCAATTTCAACATAGATTTCTCATTATACATGTAAGTAGGACTTAGCAGATTTGGAGGAGGAAAGACTTGCTGAAGAAGAAAGAAATCATGAGGGAAACAGAGAAAAATTATCCATAAAGAAATTACAAGAAGGTACTTCTAAACTTCAATCAGGACCTTATGTTGCTTGAAAATATGAACCTCAAAGTTGATCACTTTGCCAAAGTCAATAGGCACATTTTGGACACAGAGAGACAGAAATGATGTCATAAAATATATGAAGAAAAAAGCAAAGGACTGTACTAACAAATCTCATGAGTTTTCTGTCTAGAAACAACATCCCTATCCCCAGGAATAACCCAGCTGAGCCAGAACCTTGCACAAGTAGAGTCATTCCCACAACTAACCCTATCAATGTTCTCAAACTCTTCTCCATCAGTCAAGTAAAGCTTTATGATGTGTTATTTTAGATATGCATGAAGTCTGCATATCTCTATGGCATTGAGTTTGGTGTGTTAAAATAAATCTGTTGATTATATACAATGTTTTCAACCCCCAAGGGCAAATAAAGATTGAGTTGATCAAGGTATTGATAACAAAATATGATGTTAATGAAAAAATGTTAAAAGCCAAGTGACCAAGGACAGATGATGCATAAAGATGAAGAAGGAGCCAAGGAGCTCACAGGCTGGAGGACACAAAGGTGAGTGGATCCAAGGTCAGTAGGAATATGGCAGGGTATGGTTAGTTTTGCATGTTGGTGGATTACATAATGCCCCCTGGAGACAGACACACAGTCTCAGCAAGCAAGAAGGCCCAGGGCCAGAACGGGGAGAAATTCTAAGTGTCTGGCTGATAAAAGGCGGCACTTCTAGTCTGTGTCGTGATTGATAAGATGGACTAGTTGACATAACATCTTTAACTACCACACCCTTCCTACCTGTGCCACCAGGAGGTGTCCCTCCCTCACATGCCAGCCCTCTGTGGATCATTCATTTCTGCCTCAATGACAAAATCCCACTTGAACTAAAGGAAGACATATGGCAGCAGGACCTCTCTTACTTCTAAGATTTCAGACAGATAATCAGCTTTAATCAAACATAAAACATGCTTTCAGTAATGTATATATTTCTCCAATTGATAATGGGGACACTTCTATTAATAAATGAAAGACAATATATGGTACTAAAGTCCGCCACAATACCACAAGACCTACTGATATTAGTTGATGCCCAGTAAGCAAAGCTGGCCAGTCTTGGTCTTACATATTGTGGACATGCTGTCAGAAGAGTCTAGTCGCTAGAGAAGGACACCATGCTTGGTAAGTTAGAGAAGCAGTGTAAAAGAGAAAGGCCCTCAAGCAGAAAGACGGACACAGTGGCTGCAACAACAATGGGCTGCCGGGATGGCCCAGGACAGGGCAGGGTTGCTTTCTGATGAGCATAAGGTTTCAATGGGTCAGAACTGATTTGACAACACTTAACAACAATATTCTCCATAGTAAAGGTGGAAAATCTTTACATGATGAGCACTTAGTAAGGACGCTGAAGGCCGACTGCTTGGTTCTGTATCTGTGCTCTGCCACTAACCAGCTGTGAGAGGTGATATCAACATTCTGGTATCTGATCTGTAAAATGAGATCACAATAGGAGTCATGAAGATTGTATAGATTATCAAATGATAAAATGTCTAGAACCTTCTCAATGTGTTAGTCTGGCTGGTCTGGAGAAATGAAACTTGTGACATTCATATATGTACAAGAAAACTTTATATCAAGAAGTAATAATATATACAGCGGGTATTCCAGCCCAGTCCAATTTAAGTCCCTGAAACTGGTAATAGCCAGAGCCCTCTTCACAATCATGTAACTGCAAGCCATTGAAGCAGAATCATGTGGGGTATGAGAAGATCACAGGCTGGTGGGAGGACTTGAGTGGACCCAAGGTTCATGGAAACACAGAGACAGACACAGTCCCAGCAAGCAGGGAAGTGAATAGACAGAGAGAGAGAGAGAGAGACAGACAGAGACAGAGACAGAGAGAGGGAGAGAGAGAGGAGGGGTCCCAGCATCTCTCTTATAAAAAAAAAACCACACCTCCCAGGAGATTTCACTAGACTGAAACTTGATTAGTTGACAGGCTGGATTCTACCCCTACACTTTTACACAGATGCAAGCTAACTGCCACACCCTACTATCATGGCTGCCTCACTTCTTTTCGGCAATGTGGTAAACTGAGAAGATCATGAATTTCAAAATAAACTTTTTTGTGGGGAGGGGGCATCACTGCCCTCTGGTGGTCATGGGAGCTACCCAGCCTTACTGCTCCTGCATTTGAATCGCCAAACCAGTGGGCCACAATCCCTCACTCAACCACTACACCTCCGGGGCTCAGCCCCAATAAACTTGTTGTATAGCCATTAATCTCATGGCCTCGGGCCAGTTATCCAACTCCTTCTGAGGGAGGTCACACCGTTCATGAATAAGATGGTGTGTGATGGAGCTGTGTTCTGGTCCTCATTCCCAGATCAATAGTTCTTGTCTCCTTCCCTCCAGAGTTGACAAAGCAATCCCAAACAGCAGCAGCTGCAGCCCCAGGGTCTAGAGACTGTGTACACTGGACAACCAGAGCACATAATGGGTACTGACAAGGTGCTTCAGACCCTCGATAGCTGGAGAAGATCACATCCAAACCTCCCTTGAGGAGATGTAAATGACTCTCATCTTCACAGCCTATGCTCTAAGGCACCCTGCCAACATCTTCCTCTGAGGAGACTCTTCATTCCTGAAAGTGGGGATACCCTGTGCTGACCAGAAGCCCATTCACCCTCCACAACAATCTTGACCCAAGCAGACGGCCTCGTCTTTCTCCATTGGAGCAGCTGGTACATTTGAACCACTGATCTCTCCATCTACAGCAGACCCCTTAACCACAAGGATTCGTGTGTGGGTGTGTGTGTGTTTTCACAGTTTACTGGTTCTGTCTGACACAAAGCAAATATACCCCTCCAGAGAGCCATCTCCTAGAAGTGCACCCAAGACTGCATGGTGGGTCTATTGTATGGTGAGTTTCCCCATGCTCTAATTCTATGACTAATGAACTTTCCCATGAATGCACGTATGGCAGTGCTTCCCTCGAACCTCACCCAACCCACCTAGCTTCAGCTCTTCATACTTCCACTGCCACATGCTGTCACTCAACAATTCAGAGTCTGCTGGAGAATATGAACATGCCCTGTCACCACATGCACTCTCAGGTCTTTGTGCGATCCATAAACTTGTTTCATCTCTTGCCCTGATGCTAGAAAGTGGTGGTGTAGTCTTCCTGGAAAGGGCAGAGGGAAATCTCCCAGGGAGCTGAGTGCTGCCCCATCAGGACGGAGAGATGTAGCATGGACGAGCAGTTCAGGGAGGCAGGCCTGGCAGCAGACATAGAGCAGAGGAGGTCTGATGACTGAATGAGGATAAGATACAGACACAAACCTGGGGCTCTTTGGCCCAAACCCTGATGCAATCCTTGCCACCCATCCAGATAAGAATAAAATCAGGGTGACACAGCGGTGGCCCATTTGGAAATTGTTTTCTGTGGAAGAAGATCATTTTCTATATAAATAATTAAATAGATGTTTATTCACTTGAATTAGTTCTCAGAGTGGTTTTTAAAGTAGCTGAATGGTTCCAGGTCACTTTTCAGCGCCTTAAGAGTATCCACTACCAATGGCATGGCTTCACAGGGTCTTGCTAACTCCTTCTAAATGTGTCTGAGTGCCAAGCAGTACTCAGCATCTGAAAGCAGATGGTTTCAAGTGCCAAGGTCACCACACATTTAGTTACTCTCTACTACAACAATCAGTTCTAGTGTTTACTCTTATTTTCAAAGATGGAGCTCTGCTGGCAAAGTAGTAAGTGTTCACCAAGAATATACTAGCAAGAATATACTGGAATATACAAGAATATACTGGAATATACTAGCGACTCCAGGAGCAAAAGATGTGACAGTCTGCTTCTGTATGAATTTACAGTCTGGAAAATGCCGAGGTGGGGTGGGGAGCTTTATGTTATTGTTGTTGTTATAGTCAGGTGCCATCAAATCAGTTCCGCTCACAATGACCCTGTGTACAAGAGAACAAAACATGTCTAGTACTGTGTCATCACCACAACTGTTCTTACATGTGAGCCCCTCCATGTAGACACTGTGTCAAGCCATTTTGCGGAGGGCATTCCTCTTTTTGACCAAGCACAATGTCCTTCTCCAAGGACTGGTCTCTACTGATAATATGTTCAAGGAACTTGAGATGAAGTCTCTCCAACCTTGCCTCTCAGGAGCATTCTTGATGGGATTCTTCCAAAGCAGATTTGTTTACTCTATTGGCAGTCCATAGTATTTTCAATAGTCTTTTCTGGCACCATCATTCAAATGCACTGATTTTTTTTCCTGCCTTTCTTATTCAATGTTCACATGCATCTAAGAGCACCGAAAATACCATGACTTGAATCTAGCACACTTTATTTCTCAAAGTAACCTCCTTGATTTTCAAAACTTTGAAGAGGTCTTCTGTGGCAGATTTATCTACTGCAATGTGTCTTTTGACCTCCTGACTGTTGTTTCCGTTGCACTGATTCTGGACCCAAGCAAGATGAAATCCTTGACAACTTCCATCTTTTCCCTGCTTATTATGATGTAACCTATTGGTACAGTTGTGAAGATGTTTTTTGTTGTTGTTGTTTTACTTTGAGTTGTAATCCAGACCAAAGGCTGCAAACCTTGCTCTTCAGCAGCAACTTCTTTAAGTCCTCACACATATAAAGCAAGGTTCTATTCTGGCCTATTTGGTCTCTATGGGTTCCAATGGACTCGATGGCAATATGATGCATTTTGCTTTCTTTAGATTTAGCTTTTCTTCCTTCCCTGGAATATCAAAGTTTCCAACCAGTCATGCATGGGAGAATCTGGGTTTCTCTTTTCCTTCCTGAAAGAACTTCTTTTATATACTGCTCCTCCTAAAGATGGAATGAAAAATACCCCATTCACATGTCTCTTCAAGCTGAGTTAAAGACATAATTCAGCAGAAGGCTGGGTATGTTACAAGAGTTGTTAACTATGTATTGATCATCCAACAAAGACACCAGGAGAAGTAATAACCTCCACACTCCATTCTAGACATCCTGTCTCTCTCCAGGTCTGGGAAAATAATTGTTCAAACTTTTCCAAAATAGTTCAAGTTCTTCTGCATGTGTTTGTTGAACCTTTTGGAGTCACCCAAACCTCCATGCCCTCTCCATTCTTCCTAGCACAACTTCTGAGAGTCCAAGAAGACCTTAGGTATCTTCACAGAACCCACAGAAGTTAGTACAGATCCTTTTAGAAAAGGGTTACTTAACAGGTGAATCAGCAAACCATGTGCAGAGAAAAGCAGACACATGTAAATGTTCCTTGAAGTAGATCCATATGAGCTTATAACTGGTTTGTCCTGATATTCTCTGTCTCCACCAAGCCACAGTCAGACTTGTGTTTTATATCTGATCTGTGCTACTTCCCCAAGGCAGGACTCTGAGTCTGACCTGTGATTTCTATACTCAGTCAAGGAGGGGGCCTTTAGCAGTCCAGGTTTGGATCCCAGCAGGAAGAATGGAACTCTTTCCAGTAAGGAAACACAGACATCCTTCTCTCAAGGAAGAGAGACATAATCAGAAAAGGAAGTGTTTTCTAACATTATCATGGTTCCTTGCAAATAAATAACAACAATAAAAACTTGGGTAGTGTGGAAGTAGCAGTTACAGTGTTTGTCAAAGAACATTCTCTAGAGGATACACAGCCTCAGAGACTAAATGCATGTTTCCCCAACAACCATCTGGAAGAATTGGACTAATTGAGTTTGTAACATAGCAAGTCTGAAGGCGTGTTGGCATCTTCCATGACAGCCCAGCTGACAAAGCCTTTGAAGCCACATGTTCCTGTTTTGCTGATGGGCCAATACACAGATTGTGTAGAATGGGACAATGGGGAGGGGAGTGTTGCTTAAGCCTTGGGGCCCCATTCATACCCAAAGAAAGGGCAACCTGATCCCTGGAGCCCCACTCTAGACAGTGGATGGTGTGTGGGCCTGGAAGTGCCACCTCCCATCCAGATTATATGAACGTCCACATGAATCAACCACCTCTGTTCTTCTAGGAGCCACTGAAACAGTCTTTAAAGTCACTCAACATCTAGGATCAGTTGAAAGATCAAGGAGAGAAGCCTCTGTGCTAGTCAGCATCCATCCACCTGCCTGTGTTAGTTTGGGTAGACTAGAGAAACAAATTCATAAACACACATATGGATATAAGGGAAAGGTTTATATGCAAGAGCAATAGAGCATTGAGAAAGCATCCCACCCAGTCCAGTCCAAGGTCATAAGTCCAATATTAGTCCCTATGTTCGATACCAGTCTATAAAGTCTCCTTCTAACTTATGAAGCATGTGCAATGACACCAGGACAATCACGGGTCAGTGGGTAGAGTCTTGTGTATCTAGCTGGGGTAGACGCATTCCAGCTCTGGCAGGGGTCTCCTCATGGTTCCTCATTTCCAGGGCTCAGGGTCTATCATCAGTATACTTTGGTGGTAGAAGCATCTTAGCACTGGCAGGGGTCTTTCTGTGGTCTTTATGACTTCAGAAGTCTGGTTCCGTGTGACTCCTCCTCCCACTCCTCTAGTTCCTAGGACTCAGGGTCTATGCTGCCATCTTGTCTTGTCAGTAGAGTATCTTCAAGGAACTAAGTCTAGTCTCTCACAGGAGAAATCTCTGGCTTCTCCTCTGGCTCCTCCGGTCTCCAGGAATCAGGATCGATCAGCATGCTGTCATCTCATCTTGTCAGTAGTTCATCATCCAGGAACTTATTCAAGTATCTCTTCTTCAACTGGGAAATAGCACGAGACTTCCCAGAATTCTCAGGAGAAAGCCATGCCCACACAGAGGTCTCATGGGCTATCTCCACATTGACAGGCTAGACTCCACCCCTAGACTTGCAATCATGAAATTGACACAGGAGTACATGATTGCCACACTGCCCTACCCTGGTTTGGGCTTAGCCAATGGCTGAAATCAACACTCCCATCATCTCACCTGTGTCTACTAATATGTGCATGTGTTGCAGTTTGCCCCATGAAAACCTTCAATGGTACATGCCTGGCAGGACTGTCAGTCTGCTATGTATGGGGTTCAGTGGGGCTGTGTACAGAATTGGGCTCACTAGTGCTGTCCTTGATGTCATTCTGTAATGAGGGGTCAGGAGATCTCCATCTGAGAGGCAGTCAGGTGACTAGCCCAGGTTGGAGGGAAAGAAGAATGCTCCACCAAATCAGAGGAAGGGGAGGATGGGGCCCTGAAGATAAAGAGGTGGGCTTGATCTAATCTGAAGCAAGGTAGGTTCTTTCCATGATGGTAGTGGACTAGGGGTCCTTTAGGAGGGCCCTGATAAAACCAGCGTAAGAAGAGGAGAAGCACCCATTATCACTGAGGACCCTGCTGGTTGAGAACATCAGAACATGCTTCATAGAAATGGTGCAGAGGCATCCAAAGAACCTTCTATAGTCCCTGGACATGAGGTGAGTGGAGAAGGAAAGGTACACAATGTTTCATGAAGTTCAGATTGAAGTCTCCAAAATTCAGATTAAAGCCTCCAATGAAGGAGCCATAGAGAGTGTCTGAGGAACCCTGGAATTGCACTACTCAAACATCTTTGCTGCTAACTGATAGAATGGTGGTTGGAACCCAGCCATTGGCATAGACATGGTGATCTGTTCCAATAAGGATTATTGTTTTCATTGTTACTCAATGCACTTAAATTCAGATGCAATTGTTTTTAGCTTCAAAGACTTGTATTCGATAATTGTTTCAAGGATTCTATAACACTACTTCCTGACCCACGCTCTTATACCTATTTATCCATAGGAGGAATCCTGCTGGGACAAGGGTTAAGTTCTTGCTACTTACCAAAGATTTAAAGCCACCAGCAGAGAAAAACAGGTGATCTATTCTCAATGATCCAGTCCTAGGAAAGTCTGTGGGACAGATCTAGTCTGAGACGGAAGCTACTCCATTACTCCCAACAAAAAATGTGAGCATAGATATTGCTGTTATTTAGATGCTTAAAGTCAGTTCCAACTTACAGTCACCCTAGGTATGAAAGTAAGTTTAAAAAAAAGCATTTCTATAAAACCATAAAAACCTACAATAAACAAAAATATCAAAATGTGAAGCCATTGTTTCTCAACATACCCTCCATCTCTCTTTATATAATGCTGATGGTAGTGTTGTCATCTCTCTAAAAAATGCTTTAATTTTCCTATAGTCTTCCTGATACCTTGTCCAGCTGTGGCATGCCCATGAGGTCATTGAAAAGATGGTGGCTTGGGTGAGACTCATCAAAGTCCTCAAAATGACATCTGTGCTCTTTAACACTTTAGGTAGATTTTGGGCGGCAAATTGGCCCTGACAATATATTGCTTGATTTCTTGACTGCTACTTCCTTCCATTGATTGTTGACCCAAGTAAAATCCATCCTTGGCATTTTCAATCTTTTCTCCATTTATGATCATGTTTTCTATAGGTTCTGTTGTGAAGGCTTCTGTTTTCTTTGCACTGTGTTATAATACATCCTGGAGATGTCTGTCTTTGATCTTTAAGCAAGTGCCTCAAGTCCTCCTCACTTTCAGTAAGCAAGGTTGTATGAATTAATACAGAAAAAATAGCCACTATGAGATATTCTATGTTGTCATGGGATCGGCATGAGTCAAACCCAACTAAATGAAATGAGCAGGGGATGCCTGGAGAATATTTACAAGTCACCTGAGAATGTATGAGAATTTTCATGATGGATTAAAATCTATGAAGGACTGGAAGACAATGGGCATATATGAAAGCTTCTATGCAGAAAGATTCCATTTTTGACAGATAAATGTGGTGTCAGAATGAAGGGATGTGTGAACATCAAGCAGTGAAGATTTGAAACCAACCCAAAGAGGGTGCATCAGAAAGATGGTGATGTGTACAACTTGTTCACAAGCCAATAGCTTGTCACAAAGTCAGTGACAATCTTAAAGTGGAAAGGAGAGGGAAAGTGCAATTAAGAGAAAAAATCATTTTCCCATAACTGTTTGAAGCCCCCTAATATATTTTATGCAATTTGACCAGAGTAAATTACTGGATGCTGGTAAATAATTTCATGGAATGGTTTCATTTACAAGATGATTTTGTCTTTCTTTGTGCCGGTTCTTGTTTCCATTGTAATTCGCCGAAGCAGCAGGCAATTTCTGTCTGGGTTTTCATTAGTCTTGAGGTTTGGGTCCTTAGACAGAAAATCTGTCCTTCCAGACCCCTCTGAGCCCTTTGGGGAGTGTCCTTCCTGAAGGGTCATTTGTCATGGAAGACTTTCTGCACCACACGAAACTTCAGTAATGAGCAGTGCAGGGCAAGACGGGGGGGTGGGGAGAGAGATCCAGTGGGGATCAGGGTCAGGGACACAACACCTGCTTTCCTTAAGTTGGCAGGCTTTGGTGGCCCCATGTTGATTCCAGACGTTTCGGGCTGGACATTGCCCAAGGACCAATTTCGGCAGGAGCAGCAACAACTGAGGAGCCAGGCAGCAATTCCAGTGCTAGCCCTTCACAACAAAGTCTCAGACAACACAAAGTTTAAGTGTGTAGGCTTGAGTGATGAACTTTTAGCAGATACAAGAAAACATGTACTGCTTGTAATATCTGTGTGTATAGGTCATCACATGTATAAACTGGCATAAGTCCACAATCATGACCGTCATCTTAAAAATAAGAATATTAGTGTCTGCAGGATGAACTCTCCTGTTCTCTGATGGGTCAGCAAAGCTAAAGAAGGAAGTGCTCTGCTCTTGTTTTTATTTTTAAGTTCTAATTGTATCTGGGTGGAGCCCTGGTGGTGTAGTGGTTATGAGTTGGGCTGCTGTTTAAGGTCAGCAGTTCAAAATCACCAACCAACTCCTCCATGGAAGAAAGGCCAGGCTTTCTGCTCCCATAAAAAGTTATAGAATGTTCTTTAATGCTTCCTTCTCCACACTCTCATGATCCCAATTTACCTTACAGATTCAGCTAGACCAGAGGATGTACACTGGTACAGATAGGAACCAGAAACATAGGGAATCCAGGACAGATGATCCTTTGAGGACCAGTGGTGAGAGTGGCGATTCTGAGAGGATGGAGAGAAGTTGGAGTAGAAATGGGAAAAGGACTATAAGGATCTACATATAACCTCTTCCCTGGGATATGAAAGGGGGGCAGTGGGTGAAGAGAGACATCTGACAGTGTAAGATATGTCAAAGTAATAATAATTTATAAATTAACAAGGATTCATGAGGGAGAGAGAAACAGGGAGGAAGAGTGAAAATGAGAAGCTGGTATCAATGGCTTAAATAGAAAGCAAATGGTTTGAGAATGATGAGGACAATAAATGTACAAATGTGCTTGACATACAATAGACATATGTATGGATTGTGATGAGTTGTATGAGCCCCCAATAAAATGATTTGTAAAAAACTGAAAAAAAATTATAGAAATGTGGATGAAGGAAGACAATGGTCAGTGTAAGATGCAAAATAACAATAATAATATATAATTGAACAAGGATTCACAAAGGTGGGAGAAGATAGGAGGGAAGGGAAAGGAGAAAAGAGGAGCTGATACCAAGGTCTCAAGTAGAAAGATAATGTTTGAGAAATTATGATGACAACATATGCACATATGTGCTTGATACAATTGAATGATGAATGGTTATAAGATTTGTAAAAAGCCCCCCTAAAATGATTAATAAAATGTTTTAATTAAATTAAAATTTAAAAAGCAAAAAAGTTAGTCACAAAAATCCACAGGGTCAGTTCTACCCTGTCCTATAGGGTAACTGTAACACTTAATCAACTTGAAGGAGGTGAGTCTGATTGTTGTTGGGTTGGCTTGCTTACACCTGACACTGAAGATAACCAAGTGACCATCTAGCTTAGAGACAACAAAGTCCACATGAAAGAAGCACACCAGCCTGTCCCAACACAATCACTGTAGATAAAATGGGTACATAAGCAAATATGGCGAAGAAAGTTGATGGCTCAGCTGTCAGGAAATGTAGAGTCTGGGACCTTAAAGACTTGAAAATAAACAAGCGGCCATCTAACCAAGAAGTAACAATGCCTACATGGAAAGAAGCGCAGCCGCCTGAGTGATCACTGGGTGTTGAAGAGATCAGTTATCAGGCATCAAACAGCAAAAAAATCATATCATAATGAATAAGGGGGAGTGAAGAGTGGGGACCCAAAGCCCATCTGTGGGCAACTGGACATTTCAGAAATGATGTCCTCACAGAAGGCCCAGTGAGGAAAGGAATAGTCAGGGTGCAGTGTAGCAATGATGAAACATACAATGTTCCTCTAGTTCTTGAATTCTCCCTCCTACACCCACACCCTCACTAACATGCTCCCAGTTCTACCTTACAAATCGGGCTGGACCGGAGGATGTGCACTGGTACAGATGGGAACTGGAAACAAAGGGAATCCAGAAAAGAAGAACCCCTAAAAACCAGTAGTGAAAGGGGCAATACTGGGAGGGTGGAGGGAAGGTAGGGTAGAAAGGGAGAACAGATTGCAAGGATCTACATATGGCCTCCTCCCTGGGGGATAAGCAACAGAGAAGTGGGTGAAGGAATATGTCACATGGTGTAAGATATGAGAAAATAATCAAATCATCAGGGATTCATGGGGGATGGGAGAGGGAGAGGGGAAATGAGGAGTAGATACCAGGGCCTCAACTAGAAAGCAAGTGTTTTGAGAATGATGATGCAAACAAATGTACAAAAGTACTTGACACAAAGGATGTATGGATGGATTATTATAAGAGTTGAACGAGTCCCCAATAAAATGATTTAATAAATAAAAGCAAATAGATAAATAAATAAAATAATTTATAAATTGTCAAGAGTTCATAAGAATGGAAGGTGGGATAAGGAGATGATACCAAGGACTCAAGTAGAAAGAAAAAAAAATTTTTTTTTTTGGTATCACTGCTCTCCGGTGGTGAGAGTAGGAGGCCCAGCCCCACTGCTGGAATTGAAGCTCCATCCCAGTGGGCCGCAGTCCCGCGCACAACCACTACGCCACTGGGGCTCAGCCCGAAAGAAAATATTTTTTAAATGATGATGGCAACATATATGCAAATGTGCTTGAAACACAAAAGATCCAAAACAAACAACTATATTGATGCGATTGGGAGGAAATGGACTGGAGACCCAAAGGCCTTCTATAGACAATTGGAAATCCCCCCACAGAAAGGTTATAAGGAAGGGATGATTCAATCAAGGTACAATACAACACCAACAAAACCCACATCATTCCTCAAGGTTCTGAATGGTTCCTCTTCCCTTCCCCACCCCCCACAACCCAATTCTACTTTAAAAATCTGGCTAGAACAGAAAGCACACATTGGAACAGATAAGAGTTCTTGACACATGGAATTCAGGACAAATAAAAACCACGAGAACAGTAGAGGGAGTAGTGATTTTGTAGGGTAGGGAGATGGTCAGGCCGGGGAAACGGGGGAAAAAGGGGAAACCCCATCACAAGGTTGGATATATAATCTCCCCTACTGCAGGGGACAAATAACAGGAATGTGGGTGAAGGGAGACAATGAACAGTGCAAGATACAAAATAATAATAATATACAATTGATCAAGGATTCATGAAGGAGGGGAGAAAGAGAAGCATATATCAAGGACTCAAATAGAAAATGTTTTGGAAATGATGATGGCAACATATGTACAAATATGCTTGATAACTTGATACAATTGATGTATGGGATGTTATAACAGCTGTAAGAGCCACAGATACATGATCTATTTAAAAATAAAATAAAATAATTAAGGTCAACTCTTCCAGTAAGACCTCAGGTTAACTAATTACATCTGTGAAGGTCTATTTCCAATTAAGTTCTCATGATCCATTAATTCGGTCTAGGGTTTTTGTTGTACATAAGGTCACTATGAGTTGAACCAATTAGATAGTACAAAACAACAATCGGACTTCAATCTATCTTTTTTTTATGTGGTCAAGGGGTTGAGAAGTGGGGGAACCCACAGCATTCCTATTTCCTCATCCCTCTAGTCTCACAGTGTTTCCAGGCATTCATTGACTACACTACCAAAATGGCTCCCCAACGGGCTTCCCTCAAGCACAGTTGCTCATTCCAACTACCATGTCCTCAAATGAATCTCAACTCTCGTGCACGTGTGTCCTATGAGATGTAACTCTCTCTCTCCCTGTCACAATCCTATTAAGCCTTCAGGTTGTATCTTAGGTAACAGTTTTCCATGTGATCTCTAAGCAATGTCCCTCTAAGGGGAAACCAGCATAATAAAATTTAGCTAACCACCTGGGTGACTATATATTTAATAGGAAGCTTCTCCTCTAGACAGACCTTATCGTGATGGTTTCTGCTGATCAGCCCCTCTGACTCTGTCACAGTCTCTCATGCGTCTACTATTAGCAGCATTTGGCTGACCTTCCTACAGGGAGGCCACCAAGAGAAGACATTCTCTCCACACCTACTTATGAGTATGGTGTAGGCTCTTGAGGCCGACTTAGCCAGCTGAATTTCTCTGCTATAGGACATTGTATCTAGAAAATGAAAAAAGACATCTGAAACTTCAGTGACTTTCATGCAATTTTAGCCCTATCTTCAGTTTCTTATGGAATCTGGGACCCACAATGGTCATTAGACTGAGTTAGGAAAGGAGGGAGGGAGGGGGGAGGGAAGAGTGGGAGGGAGGAAGAGATGGGGGGTGGGGGAGGAAGAAAGGAAAGAAGGAACAAAGGAAAAAAGGAAGGAAGGAAAAAGATTTATCTATCCTGGATATGATATACAGAAACATATTAAAAGACAAATGAACAAAAAAATAACAAAGTAAAACAGATTAAAAACCTCAATCAGAAAGAAAACATTAAAATTTGGAACAAATTTAAATATATTATAAAGCATGTAAAATGATAAGGCACTAAATTTTAAGTTGATTGCATCTATAACAATACATGCATCCTGCATGATAACAAAGCTATCGCAGGATAGGCAAATCTAGAGACAGTAGCTAGATTAATGAATCCTTGGTGAGTGTGGCAGTCACCTAATTTGGTGTCAGTTTGAGGATTAAGAGTGTAGGGGTGGAGTCTAGCCTGTCAATTTGGAGATAGCCAATGAGACTTCTGTGTGGGCACAGCCTTCTCTGAGAATTCTGGAAAATCTTGTACTTCCTTTTTGGAGACAGAAGACACTCTCTCACTCCCTTGGAGAGCCTCAACTGATGAGGCTAACTTCCTGTGAGACATCCCTGAGGCTAGAAGGCACGTGGACCTACCCTGATGCTCAGACCTCTGAAACCAGAGAAACTGCAGAGAGACCTCTGCCAGCACTGAGATGCTTACAGTGCCACTGGGTCCAAAGACTTCTGCCCACTGGCTTGTGATCGTTCTGCAATTGTCTTCATTGCATGTGCTCTGTGAGTCTGAATAGGACTTTATAGATTGGTATCAGACATGTGGGTTAATATCAGACTTATGAACTTGAACTGGACTGGGTTGGGATGCTTTCTCAGTGTTCCACTCCTCTTGTATATAAACCTCTCCCTTATATACATGTGCGTGTTTATGAATTTTTTTCTCTAGTTACCCTGGACTAACATAGTATGGTATGGTAGGGGAGTTAGGGGAAAATGAGAGCTAAAAAAGGTGCATACAAGAATGAAGAAAATGTCCTAAAACTGTTTGTGATCATGATTGTACAATTCTTCTTGAAGTGAATGAACTATTGAATTGTATGATAGATGAATTATATGTCAATAATACTGTGGGGGGGGCGGAGAAAGAAGAGTGTTAGAGAAAAGCTCAACAACAGTTGGTTGTTTCCAACCTATATAACACAAGATCCAGAGCACATTTATTAAAAAATGTCCAGATACCCTGCTATCAATACTTAAGTCTAGTATCAAATGAGTCAATACTGTAGAAAATGGATAAAAAAATCAACGGATTAAATTATATATGAGTCACCAAAAGAGTTGTTTCTTCTATTTACCTCCTTTAACTTTTTCTATGCTCTTTCAAAATCACTTTCTTTAGCTCACAACCTCACAGAATGGTTGTCATTTCCAGTCCAGCAGGTTTCAGCTTTCAGTTTACCATGTACATCGTGTTATGAAAACCCTTTTGAAGTTCTCTGCTCTACCCAGGTTGGGTTTCTCCCCTCCACGACAGTTTCAAATCAGCAGAAAACACACCAGCTGTGAAATTAGCCAGCGCACCTGTACACTAGCACATTGTGTGAAGATGACCCAGGACAGGAGACTTCACGCACCCTCTCAGTATTGGCCTTGTTTTCCTGAGTATAGCCCTGTGATTGAAATTCCCATAATTGCCTCAGCACAAATGTGAATTTGTTTGGAAAGTTTCAGCAAAACCTACTCATCTGTGCTGCTCTGGTGAAGGACAACGGGAGGACGCGCCTTGGAAAATGAAGAAGCTGCACTGGGATATCTCAAATGATCCTGACAGACAACTTCATAAGGCTCCAAAATCGGGAGGGAGATGACAGATAACCTGTGTTATAGAACGCACCCAAAATGCACTGTCATTTACCCATCAATAAAATCTTCCACCAAACTATCTCATGCTAAGGAACACTTAAGTATAGTTTTACATTATACTGCTCTTGAAGGGCAAGGGGCAAGTTGGAGAGCTCTTGAAGATTTTCAGGGGGGGATCCAGAGAAGAAGAGATTGTTCTCTCAAGCAGTAGGTTGCAAATGAAACCTGAATTGTGAAATTTCATGTTTACAAAAAAGGCTCGCTGATGGGTAAAGGTAGATGTATATTTTATTTTTGTTGGGGGGGCATCACTGCCTTCTGGTGGTGGAAGTAGGAGGCCCAGTCTTTGCTCCCGTGGAGCCGCTGCTGGAAGTGAACCTCCACCCCAGTGATCTGCAGTCCCACACACAACCGCTATGCCACCAAAGGTAGTTTTATAGTTAGCAAGACGGGACTGGACAGAGTTCGGTTGTGCAGTGCAGAGAGTCACTATGCATGAGCTGACTCAATGTGCCCTAACAGCATCATAGAAATAAGCCTCCTTTATATGCTCCTTTACTTAGCGCCTTGCTAGGGTTGAGAGAGCAGAGGAAAGATGCAGCCTGCTGCATTTAACTTTAATTGTCAACTTCCCTCATGAGCTGTCTTTCACTAGAAGACCAGGGATAGTCTGCATTTCCCTTACTATTTTTCCAACTTACATTACTTCCTCCATGTTTAGAATTAGATGATTATTTTGCTCTGTCACTGACACCAGTCTGAGTTTGCATTTCTCTGAAATCCCTCCCAGAACATGTGTCACTGGACACAGTTCCCTTCATTCCACCACCAACACCCAACAGGAAAATGTCACCAGTTTTCAAATCTATTTCCAAAATTCTGCTCTGGATTTAATTCTTGGTTGATATTTGAAGGGTCCTTTTCTGCTTCAACCATGGGCTCATTCATGACTCTGGGGTTTTATTCAAGTTTTATTCAAGTCACTTCACCTCACCATGATCTTCCTTAAAAGTTTGTCTGGAATGCAAGAACAAAGTAATTATTCAAAATAAGGTCCAAAATCCCAGTAGAGGATCCAGACAACTATGTTCTGTGTTGTCTTAACAGTATAAATTTTTTCTAACAGTATAATTTTTTTCTTGAAGACATCTTCATGATGATCTTCACTGATGACCATCATTTCTGACCATCTCTGAACTTCTTCCCCTGCCACTACCTATGTTCATCACCCATTAGCAAAAGAGAGGAATGTCCTCAATGAGATGAAGTGATGGCGGTTCCAAAAGTGAGGTCAAGAATAGGAAAAATTGTTAGAAATTGGCAGGACCAGGCAGTCTTTTATTCTCTTTTACATAGAGTCTTATTGCATCAGAACTGACTTGATGACACATAACAACAACATTGCCTGCACTTCTTGCCCGCTGGCATTACTCCCGACCTTCACCCATGACTTTTACCTATGATGCTTGCATAGACCTTCAACAAAGGCCATCTCTATGGCCTTCACCCATCACCTTCATTCTGGACTTCTCTCATGACCATCTCCTGAGATATGAGCAAAACCATTGCCCAGGATCATCCCTATGGCCATGAACCAAGACAATGTCCAATGTATTCTTTGTAGAATTCTGATTCCTTTGTGTGAAGGTTAAAAGGTCCTATCTCTAACAAACCTTTAAAAGTCATCATTTATAACAAGACAATTGATCCAGCTGTCTAAACTGAGAGAGGACACATCTGAAATGTGGTATGAGAAATGAAGAAGACCAAAAACACAACCACTTCCTTTCTTCTTTATGCACTAACAGCTCTTGGACATCCCACATAAGTCTGTTGCTGTGGATGCAGCTGCTACAGAAGAGGGAGTTTTGTACAGGTGCTTATCCATCTTCACCCAGAACATCAAGTCAACAGTGGAAGGAGTAAAGATGCAATGACCCTCATGGGGTACAACACTTGGGGAGATTTGCTACCATTTACCATAAAACTTGGTGTCTATGTGAACATTTCATATGGAGTGAATTCTGTTTCTTTTATAACATATGCTTTTTTAGAATGCCATTTATAAATGTATGGAGTACACGTGGACAAGAACCATGAGTGAATAGAGGATCATATAGTCAACTCCCCTGCCTTGTTCATTATACAAAATAACAAGGATTAGAATATACTGTTGTATTCATGTTGTCATTTTTATGAATACTTGTCTTGGCTTTGGGATTTCAGTAATTCACTCACTTACCCTGCATACTGTATATATATATTTTTAAGTGAAAACTATTGCAACCAATCTACTCCATTTCATGGAGACTTCATGAGTGCCAAAGTAGAACTGAGCTCCTGTGTTAGTCTGGGTAGACTATGGAAGCAAATTCATAGACACTAATATGTGTGTGAGAAAGAGTTTTATATAAAATAGAAATTGAAACATCCCAACCCAGTCCAGGTCAAATCCAGAAGTCCAATATTAGCCCATTTGTAATACCAATCTATAAATTTCTCTTCAGAATCATGAAACACATGTAATCACCCTGACTGCGGGAAGATCACAGACCAGTGGGTAAGAAGTATTGTGGATCCAGTGGTGGTAGCAGCCTCTCAGCACTGACAGGGAGTCTCCATGAGGCTCCTTCAACCTCAGTGCTCTAGTGTAGCTCCCTGTGTCTTGCCAGCAAGTATGTCTCAAGGGAGTGAGCATGTGTCCCACCTCCAATGAACTATTTCTCTCCATCTCCTGAGACATGAGCAAAACCATTGCCCAGGATCATCCCCTATGGCCATGAACCAAGACAATGGCCAATGTATTCTTTGTAGAATTCTGATTCCTTTGTGTGAAGGTTAAAAGGTCCTATCTCTAACAAACCTTTAAAAGCCATCATTTATAACAAGACAATTGAGTCTCCAAATGAAGTCATCAAGCTGCAACCTGATTGACAGGCTAATTCCACCCCTTCATTCTTAAGTCTCAAATTGACAACAGGTTATGTAACTACCACAGTCCCCTAGAATTTTCAATAGACTTTTGTGTTTAGAAGCAGTTTGCCAGAAGTAGATTTCTTTTGAGCTGCACCTAGATTTAACCTACAGGCTCTAACTGTTTAGCTAACTTTCAAGTGTGTGAACATATGCATCACCCAGGGGATTCTGTTGTCCTGTCCTTCTAATGACTTCATCCCTATTTTCTTGTCTAACTTAGCCCCAATCCAAACCAAATTCATTGATACCAAGTTGATTCCTACTCACAGTGATCTATAGGACAGGATACAACTGACCTGGCAGGTTTCTGAGACTGTAACTCTTCACAGAAGTAGATAGTCTTGTCTTTCTCTTGAGAAACTGGTGGTGGTTTTGAACTGCTGGTCTTGTGGCTAGCAGACCAATGCAGAAATAGGAGACCACCAGGGCCCCTATTACTTTTGCCCAAGATGTGTAATGTTTAACTCTGCATCTATAGTCCTGTTCTCCTTTGCCAACCACAAAGGTCAGGGAATAAAGTGAAGGAAAGAGCCCTGTCATCCTTTTATCTATCTTCCCTCTAGCTACCAATTATTTTTCTCACGTCTCCCTTTAGAGTCAGGTAACTTCCTGAAGAAGACATTTGACCACACAAGGTCAATCAGCCTATAGGTTAGCTGCCAGACCATCAACTTTTCCTTCTTTTTTTTAATTATTTTTTTTTACTAATCATTTTATTGGGACCTCTTACAACTATTATAACAATACATAATTTAGTTAGAGCAAGTATAATTGTACAACTTCTGCCTCCCTCAATTTCAAAACATTTTCTTTCTTCTTCAACACTTTGATATCAGCTCCCCTTCTCCCTTCCCTCCCCCGTTCTACCCTTCAGGAACCCTTATTATTGTATTAGTCGTAGTATTCAGTTTTCCTTTGTCACCACTTTTCTCAAAAGTAGCTGAGTAAGAAGACAAATGGTAAAAAGAACAAGTTCTGAAGCCATACGTGGACGTTCAGTACACAGTTATCCTATGGGACACAGTGGAAGTGCCCCCTGAGATTTCCCAAGGCTGTAAATCTTCACAGCCACAGAAAGTCTTACATTTCTCCTGAGGAAGGACTGGTAGTTTCATCCTGCAGACCTTGTGGCTAGCTGCCCATCCAGAAGCCCATTACACTACCAGAGTTCCTCCACCTATACACAGGATGCTTCAAAGAGTTCTGGGGAAAATGCAATTAGAAGATAATTTAAATTTCACATTAACTTCCTAAAGCTCTCTCGCATGTCTGTACAGTGTGTATATAGATGAGAGCAGATAGATCTTAAATTGTTTGTCCGTGGCTAAAAATTACCTGCTTAATTGCAATACAAGAATTCACAACTGCCTGCATCTTGATGGCTGTACATAAGAAAGGATCGTGCATCTTTCCTTCCTACAGTGCAATATATGGACACACACATATTAAAGGTACAAGCTTTAATATTTAACCAGTGGCCAGTCCACGGGGGCGCGTTTCTCATTTTCACGAGAGGCTCTGGTACCAGCAGCCACTCGTTTTAATAGACATCACACATTAAGAAGGGGAGGACTGTTAAGTCACGATTCAGCTGAGAGCCACGGGGCACAATATGTTCTGTGGGTCAAAAGCACAAGTCCTAAAGGAACTAGTGAACTAGAACACTGTCTTTGTTATTAATCCGGAAATTGCATTTTTAGACCTGATATTGTCGACTACATAAGTCCCTATTTTTCCCCTCTGTGAATTTTCCCCCCTGAAAATCCACCCACCTTCCCTTTGTTTGCTCCTCCGTTGACAGTCAGCCGGGAGTGAGCTCTGACTTTGGATGGCATGTCCCTCCGCGGGTCAACGTGCTTTGTTACGGAGGCACTGGGCTCTCCTGGTGCTGCTGGCCCTGCTGGGGTGACCTGCACTGATGGCCCTCTGTAGAAAAGCAGGAAGCTTGGCAGGCTTGCTTCCGGACTTCACGAGGCAGATTGCCTAGCACAGGGAGGCAGCTTGGGTGCCCACAGCTGCTCTTCCCAGAGAAGCTGCTGTCTCCATGTCCTTACCTTTGCTCAAGTCCGAAGGACAGTCCTCAACCACAGGACAAAGGGAAAATAACTTTCCCCCAGATCATCACATCCCACCAGCATTACGTATGGTTGAGTTATTTCCCAAAATATATCCCACATATCCTGGTACAGACATCCCTTGGACACCTAACTCCAGTAAGATTTTCTGAAGGCTTCGTGTCCTGCAGGAGAGGAGCAAGGAGATGAAGAGACCATTCTCATATGGGACATTACCACCAGACTCATGATCTCACTTCCCCTGAGGATTTTAGAGCAAGGGTTCTCAACATTCCTAATGCCTCTACCCTTTAATACAGTTCCTCATGTGGTGGTGACCCCCCAATCATAAAATTATTTTTGTTGTTATTTCATAACTGTAATTTTCTACTGTTATGAGTCACAATGTAAATATCTGATATGCAGGATATTTTCATTGCTACAAATTGAACATAATTAAAGCATAGTGATGAATCACAAAATGATATGTAACTATGTATGGTCAAATATTTATTTCTAATGACAAATAAATGAAATTTTGTCTTGAAGCATGGTGTAGCATGGGTAGCAGTCTTTACGCCAGGCACTCCTATGTGGCATATCTGCATGTGGGCAGAACAATCTGGAGACAGACAGAGGAGTCATGTCTCAGTTTCGAAGACCCTGGGAAATGTAAGCTTTCCGATGGCCTGGTGACCCTGTGAAGAGGCCATTCAACTCCCAGAGGGGTCGTGACCTGCAGGTTGAAAACTGCTGTTTTAGAGGGAATGATCACATGAACATTAGCTGAATGAGTC
The DNA here is from genome assembly GCA_004026705.1 of Nesogale talazaci. Classification (NCBI taxonomy): domain Eukaryota; kingdom Metazoa; phylum Chordata; class Mammalia; order Afrosoricida; family Tenrecidae; genus Nesogale; species Nesogale talazaci. The sequence continues at coordinate 281 of PVJH01022214.1, read as the reverse complement.
GGAGGTGTGTTTCCCTGGAGTCTAGAAGCAAAGTCACTTGTCAGCTGAGCAACCTTGAACCAGCCATCAGTTGCCTACCTGTAAGTAGGAATGGCACACCTCATATCTACTTCCCTAGATGGGAGGCTCAAGTGGGACCACAAGAGTAAGCACATGAGAATGCATGGCAGTGTGTATTCCTCTAGCACAACCACTGCTGTAAAAGGGGTGCCTTGGTGGTGCACAAGGTTAAACACTTGGTTATTAGGGAAAGGGCTGGCATTTTGAACCTACTTGTATAC